>VDFB02191489.1:0-19149 GCA_007258455.2 Sequoia sempervirens
TGGAGGGAATGGGAGATAAATTGGATATGATGGTAGGATGTAGAAGATAGGTGGGATGGGGGGAATTTATGAAGAGGAT
Source organism: Sequoia sempervirens (assembly GCA_007258455.2). NCBI lineage: Eukaryota > Viridiplantae > Streptophyta > Pinopsida > Cupressales > Cupressaceae > Sequoia > Sequoia sempervirens. The sequence continues at coordinate 80 of VDFB02191489.1, forward strand.
GGATAACAGGAAGACAGGTGCATAGTGGATGGAGGGAATGCATACCAAGAAGTTGCCCCCAAGTGTAGATGGTGGTTTTACACATGACGCCTGTTTGCCAGGAGTTTCATCATGGTACTTATCCAAGGCACTTGTTTGCCAAGTTTTCACCATTGGATGGATTATTTCTCTCTTTTTTTTTTTGGATTTTTGAATTTTTGGAGTTTTGTGGATAGCAAGGGGATGAAAATGGGTAAGGATAGGGATGTTGATAAGGGGATTTAGAAGACAAGCGATAAGGATATGGATGAAGGACTCAAGCATCAAGTTCCATACTAGGTAGTAAGAGCCATGTTCAAACCGACTATTGGATGTTGGTACAACCTTATGCAAGAGGATGAATTAGGGGGATTTGAGAGGGGAGATACATGGGATAATGGATGGGATGCTGCGAAGGGTATGGATGGAATGATGGGGTGGATATATGATGGGGAGATGCGTTCAGGACCAACATTGGCACATGTGGTGGTGGATGTGGAAAAATAAGAGGATTAAGGGATGGAGAATGTGGGAATAATGGAGGAGATGGAATGGTGAATTTCGGGACATAGGGACCCAAGACAGATGTAGGAGATGAAAGGGGTGTATGATTAGCTTGTGGATTAGCGACTTTGGATGTTCTTACTGATTTTTCATGTGATGGCATTGCATCTTTTTTCTTTGGGATCCACATGGTTTTGATCTTTGCTTTGGTGGGCCTTTGTGGCCTACATATTTTATTTAGATTTAGATTTTTCTTCTCTTCACCATGTATTTTAGAGGGGACATGGGGAGCCGTAAATTCATGTGGATGGTTAGATTTATGCATTTTTCCTTTAACAGCCAAAGTGCTTTTAGTAGCAATGGGATGGGTGTGAATGGATGGATGATGTGGAGGACACATGAATGGAGGGATGGAGGTAGGATTTTTAGGATGATATGTGGATGGATGATGTACAGGTACGTGCCTTTGTTGATCCTGACTATGGGGTATGTGAGAGGGATGTTTATGATGGATGAGATGGATAGGTGATAAATGGATAAAAGGATGGATAGGACGAGATGGAGGAGGTGATTTTGGGATATAAGGGCCCAAAATAGACTTAGGACTTGGAGGATATGGGATGGGGGATGAGGGGACATAAGGACCCAATATGGATGGAGCGGATGAAGGAGGAAGATGGACAGTTGTTTTGAGGTGATATGATAGAGGAGGAGGGATGGCGACATATGATCTGGTAGGGCGATGAGAAGAGCCGACATGTCTTTTGGAAAAGGCTTGTTGAGGACGTCTAGAGGTTGTACCAACATTTTTAGATTGCGAGTCATGAGTAGTACATCCAAGACCTTGCAGATACAAATGTTCTTTAGCTTGGATGGGCTCTATAATACCTTGCTCATGAAGGCCTAAACCTTTTCCTTGATAGTTCATTTTCTTGAGTATTCGATCTAGGATAGGATTTTTGTTATTCTGGAAGAATGATGCGAGTTCATTATTAGGTGGAAGAGGAAGGTTGGTGTATATGCTTTGTTTTTCTTCTGCAAGGAGACCACCATGGAGGAATGTGAGAGGACCAAGGGGATATGCAAGCGGTGTGGGGATAGCATTTTTAGGCGATGATGGGGGATCATGAGAAGGAGAGGATGGGATAGCAACATCAGGAGAGGGAGTAGGGGCCATGATAGGATCTGGATTTGTGGTAGTAGGCTCATGCGATGGAGAGGGAGATGGAGTAGTGGAAGCCTGAATGACAAGGGGGTCATGGGATGGAATGGATGGGGGACTGTGATCTTGAGGTGGACTAGATGGGATGGTGGGATCTTGATCTGGAGAAGGGGATATGTTGGCATGCTTTGGATTAGACTCTTGGCATGACTCATTGTGTGTGGGAGGCATGGTAACAGAGTCTTTTTGGGACTCTTCAAGTAGGGAAGATGGAGGGACGGAAGATCCATGAGGTTCATTGGAATGGGTTTTAGTGCTACTAGGAGTGGGAGGAGTGGATTGGATTTGAGTGTCTTCGGTGAATTCGGTAGATCTAGGAGTAGAGGGAGTGGATTGGAATTGGGTGTTTTCGATGGATTCGGTGGTTCTAATAATAGGAGATGGGGGTGCAATGAATTTAGTGGGTTCAATGGTTTCAATGGTTTGATCAGTGCTAGGGGTGGTAGCGTCAATAATAGGTGTGGCATGGAGAAGGGTCTCATCACTAGCGACCGTGGATGATGGATCTAGATGGCATGGTTTCATGACTTCAAGATGTGGAGTTGGGGATGGCTTCTTTGTAATGAGTCCTTGGAGAACTTCTGAAATGAGAGACTTGCATATGGTTGGCTTGGCTAGGGTGGTAGAAATGGATGAAAGATTATGGATTGGTGGGCTAGGGTTAGATGGAGCAATGGGATTGAATGTAGGACCATGAGTAAATGGAGGATTAGGATTGGATGGAGGACTAGGAGTAGATGGATGAATGGGATTGGATGGAGGACTAGGAGTAGATGGAGGACTAGGATTGGATGGAGGGTTAAGGTAAGGATATTGGAGTGGTGAATTAGGATAGGGGGACATGGACTGTGGATTAGGACAAAAGGATATAGGTGGTGTAGTGGGACAAGAGGATGTGGGGGATGGATTATAATAAGGGTATTGGGACGGTGGATTAGGATGAGGATATGTGGATGTAGGATTAAGGTAAAAGGGGGTGGATGTAGAATTAGTACATGAAGATTGGGAAAGAGGATTACGATAGGGAGACATGGATGGGGAATTGTAATAGGAATATTGTGATGAAAGATGAGGATAAGAGGATGTGGATGTTGGATAAGAGGATGATGTAGATGGGGAAGGGGAAGGTACCAAATATCCCTTGTCAAAGGTGGCATAAGGAGCATGATTTGGATTGTGGAAAGTGGATGGAGAAAGCTTACTAGCGATGATAGTGTCAAGGGGATCTATGTCATATTCTTCTTGATCGACAAGACTTTCGTTATCGTCGTCCACGTAATTAGGGTTTCCCTTGACTACTATTGATGGAGGATGAGGATTCATGACGGTAAAAGCATAAATAGAGTGGATCAAAGATTTTGAATGGAGATGGATGAAAGCTCAAATTGGGATTTAAGTCAAGCTCAGATCAAGATTAGACAAAAGCTCAGATTAGGATGATTGGATGATGTGATGGGATTGATTTTGATTTTGATGGGATTTGGATTTTGATCAGGTTTTGTTTGGATATATTGGATTGGATCAGATTTTGATTGGTTGGATTAGATTTGGATTGGATTTGAGTTGGATTGGTTTGGATTTGATTGGATTGGATTGGATTAGATTGGATTGGATTTGGATTGGATTGGATTATATTGGATTGGATTTGGATTGGATTTGATTATATTGGATTTGGATTGGATTGGATTGGATTGGATTGGATTGGATTGGAATTGGATTGGATTTGATTGGATTGGATTGGATTGGATTAGATTAGAATTGGGTTTGGATTGGATTTGGATTGGATTGGATTATCACGTGAGATTACCTTTAGTAACCCTAGAGCTTTGATTGATTGATAGGATGATTACGACACCGAATCCACCTTAAGCTAGGAATGGATTGATTGGGCCGAGGAAGATAACTTGCAACACCGAATTCACCTCAAGATGGAGGCGAATTGATTGGGTTTGAATAATCAAGTTCAAGTGCTATGGTCAATTTAGGTAACCACTTTGTAATACAAGGGTAGGACGGTTTGATTATGGGTGGTATTTGGAGATGCAAACGGCAAGAAATGATTGGTGGTTTAGGAAGGAAGTAGAATGAATGGGGGGTTAAGGATAATTGTGGAGAATGTATGGGGATTTAGGATGGTTGAACGAAAGGTTGGAGTAAGGAGATGGAAGTTTAAAATAGCCAAACGGGGGTTTTTCAAGGTTTAAAGTGACAAAGCAAAGGTTTGGAATGATGAGGTGATGGTTGGGAATGGTTAACTGATGGTTCAAAGACTAAATGGATCCGAATGGAGGAATTTCGGGTGTTTAGGAGGGCAAATCTGCCTTTCTGCAGCAAAGATTAGGGTGTTGGCAGCAAAATCAGGGGCGTAGACAGCTTTCTGCAGTAAATCAGGGGCGCTACCGCCTTTCTGCAATAAATCAGGGGCGCTACCACGTTTCTGCACAGGGCGCTACCGCTTTTCTGCGCAGGGCGCTGCCGCGTTTCTGCACAGGGCGTTACCGCTTTTCTGCGCAGGGCGCTGTCGCGTTTCTGCGCAGGGCGTTACCGCTTTTCTGCGCGGGGCGCTGCCGCGTTTCTGCGCAGGGCGCTACCACTTTTCTGCGGGGACAAAGCTTGGTTTTTGATGGCAAAGGCTATGGCAAGGACACAAAATGATGAAACAAGTCAAAAGTATCAAAATTTGACAGAATTTCCACAAGAAAACACCTCAAGCAAGCACAATCCTATGATTAATATTACGGGTATGGCAAGGCAAAGTCTTAATCTAGGATGCACAAGGCTTCTAGGAGTCCCTGGAATATACCTAAATCATTGAGGCACAACCCGTGAACACCCGATTCCAGGTCAAAAGCATTGAGTCGGGGAACCCGAGGATCTTGAAATTTCCGGACCAACTCTTCCGCGTCTATCTGGGTATCACCTAGCCCGGCTCAGCCAATTCACGCAAGCTGGATTGAGGGTGCAACTTTTCGTTCTCCTTTATATACCGCCCGGTGCGTGGTTGGAATCGTCCCTTGGGGTGATGAAATCCTCAAAGCGAGTCCCACTAAAAAGAAGACACTAAAGCTGTTTCCAGCTACTCAGGGCTCACACGAAGTGCAAGGGGAAAGTGAAAACAAATCAATGCCCCCTTGGGTAACACAAAAATCAGCAACCACAGCAAACAGTGAGGTTTAATCCCCCTAATTAGACTATGTTTGAAAACAGCAGAGATAATTTTTTGAAAATCTGATTATGTAGATGACCCTGCAAACAAATGTTAGTTGTCCTCTTTTTCGTCTTTGGTCAAACTTCGCCACAATATGCTGCAAAACGTTAGCGAAAAACAACAATATCCTAGCCACCACAATGTTAGAGAGTTATTATATAAAGGCTGTAAAAAACTGGAACAAAAATGAAGCCAAAACGCCTATTTTACCTTCCGAACTGTGTTGTTTTGGGGCGCTGCCGCGCTTCTGTGAAGGGCACTACCGCAGTTCTATGAAGGGCGCTGCCGCACTTCTGTGAAGGGCGCTGCCGCGGGTCTGTGAAGGGCGCTGCCGCACTTCTGTGAAGGGCGCTGCCGAGATTCTGTGAAGGGCACTGTCGCGGTTCTGTGAAGGGCGTTGCCGCACTTCTGCGAGGTTTTCCTGCAAAATTTTGAACTCAAAGAAACATTAAATGCAAGACCCGTATGTGGGTCCCACCGGGCGTGCCAGAAATGTGATACCTTGATATCTATCCTACTCTAAATGTGCAAACTAACTAAGAATATGAATGACAAACCATCAAGGACACCTCAAGATTAGCCAAAAGAGAGATAGAATAAGAAAGGAAATGGATAAACAAAGTAGAAACAATATCACCTTCCTTGCTGTTGATTTCTCCTTGATTGGCCCTTGATTGGAATGGATTGTGTGCTCCTTAGATGATGGATTGAGTGACTAAGATGCAAGATTCTATATGCAAGATGATTAACAAAGATGGTTGAATGATTGAAAGGCTTGAGGATTCAAATGGACAACATGTAGTTATCAAAATGCAGCGTTTATAGCTGCTAAATCAAGATAAGGTTGTCTAAAATGAGCAAGTTCTTGAAAATGCCCTGAGGAGGGTATTTATAGAAGAATTTGAATCTCCTCTTAATCCAATCCAATAAGATTGATCCAACAAGATCAAGATGAAGGGCCATGGTGGGTTGAGAACCCACAAGCCCTCACATCTTGACATGTGGAGGGTGAAGTGGCCAAAGGGGGATGAGATGGAGATGAGGTGTCAAGAAAGCACATGAGGTGAAAAAGGATGCACCTGGGGAGTGAGGAGATTTCCACAAAAAGGATTCCTTGTCCCCAAGTGGGAGTGAAGGGACATTTGAGGAATTTTGGAATTCCCAAAAATCTACATGGGAAAAAAAAGGAAAGGTGGCTAGATAAATTCAAAAAATTCACATTCCTAGGAGGATCTAGAGGGTAAAAGGTGGGCTCCAAAAGGTGGGACTTGGTCACATGTGGTGATTGTGACAAGTCCAAGGTTGGTCACATGTGGTGATTGTGACAAGTCCAAGGTTCTAGAAGCCTTGGAAGGATGGAATGTGAATTAAAAATTCACATATAAAGAGGGGAATCTAGGAAGAATAAAAAGGAATTAAAAATTCCTTGGAGAATGATTAGGCTTAATTAATGAGTAATTAGAGGATAAATGAGGATTAGGAAGCCAACTGGTAAAAGTTGGAGGATGTGACACATCCTAATCAAGGATTAGGCATGTGCACATCCTTAATGAAGAGATTAGAAATGGATTAGGATTAGATGAAATGACATGTGAGGAATTAAATAAATGTAATATTTATTTAATTCATTTGATGAAAAGGGATTAAAGAGGGTAAGGTATTTAATTATTAATTAAATACCTTAGGGATTTAGCAGAATTAAAGATATTAATTAAATAATAGTAATATTACTTAATTAACTCGGATAAGAGGATGTTTAGATGAAAAGTGATAAATTTGGATAAATTAAATGTCCAAATTTGGATGTCTACAATATCAAAATTCAATTTTTTTTTTTTTTGAAACAAAGACATCAATACCTAATGCACATATATTTTTTAGAATTTTTTTTAGTGTTTTACTATTTTTTCACGAGTAGAACAAATAACTTGTTGTTCAGTGAAAAACCTATGTTCAACAAAAATTAGAAAATAAAAATATATTAAAATTACACTTGTTGGAAAGCTCGTTTCAAGGACTACAATCTTGCAAATTATATTGTCAATTTAATTCCATTTGAAGGTCTAACCCGAGGTTTGAAATTAGAATTTTTGAGGAAATTTTGAAGTAGACTTTGAAAGTTTCTACCTAAGGGCCCTTCATTTGAAGGTATTCAAGGACGTTCATTCAAAGGTATGTTATTCCCATTAAAAAATGTAAAAACACCTTCAAACGAAGGTAATTTCCAAAAATAGAAAAAAGGACCTTCAAACAAAGGTCTTTTTATTCCTTTTCTAGAAATTTTCATAAAAGGAATAAAAGGGGACCTTTGTTCAAAGGTCCCTTTTTTCCATTTTTGGAAAGTACCTTCATTCGAAGGTTTCAACCTTCAAACTAAGGTACCTTTTGACATAAATTTGAATGAAGGTACCTTTGTTCAAAGAAAAACCTTCAAATGAAGGTGTTTCTAAGGTTTTACATCTAAGATTGAAAATTTGATGTCCCAAGTTTGGGACCCATTCTTGTGGGATGACCCCCTTTCTCTAAAATTTTTGGAAGACAAGTGGCTTTTGGATACCCCACTCTTGGATTGTGAGTGGGCTAGCTCTTTGAAGAAACCTTGTGTGAGGTTTCTTTGGTGATAAGGTGGCGAACTATATTAAGGAAGGATCTTGAAAGTGTCTTTATGAAGTTGATCACTTGGTAATGTGGATGTCGAGGCTTCACTCCCTCTTGGCACATGTTCATATTCCTCTTTCTCATTCAAGACATACTTGGCTTGGTTCAAAACTCTTGAGGGTTCTTACTCTATTACCTCAGTGTATTCCTCTAATTTGCATCTAGAAGGTAGACCCCCCTTTCTGGGCTACACTTTGGTGGCGTGAGCTTGTATCCCCAAAATTAATATTTTCTTTCAAGGATCCTTGCTTAAGACAAGATTCTCTCTTGTGAAGATTTGTGCAAAAATGGATTTTCCTTCCTAATGGGTGTTCCCTTTGTGAGTGTGACTACGAGGATGCATTCCATTTTTTGATTTAACACTGATTTTCTAGAGTGATTTGGTGCTTAACATTTAGAATGTTTGTTGGGTCTTTCCCTCTTCCTTAGAAGGAGTGGTCCTTCAATGGTACTAGCCATCCTCTAACTCTTTCATGAAGCTTCTTTGGACTCTTATGCTCCCCCATATTGCTTAGGGCCTATGGAAGGAGAGAAATAATAATATTTTTAGAGAAAAAGTGGAAAGTGTAGACATAAGTAGGATTTCTAGAATATCTCTAAATTAGACATTAGGTAAATCACATTAGTATTTCTAGAATATCTCTAAATTTCCATTGGAAATACTTCCACACTCAATTGTACCTATTAATATGCTCAACATATAGCCAAAGTTACTTGAAATGCGATCAAAATAATATTAAAACAGTCATACATCAAGTAGTAACTCAATTTCAATTTACTCATCAAAATGCATACCATTAATAAAATTCAATTTTCATACTATCTTTCATGAACATCGCATGTCCATCATTCTAATCCACCTAACATAGATATTTCATTTCCTAACAATATATTTAACTGGGTAAATGAATCTTTTCTAATCCTATATAATTAATTTAATTCAAAGTATACTTTCATTAAATAAGAATCAAATGAAAATTAACATAGAAATTCCATTTCATTACAACACCATTAAATAATTGAATCTTTTCCAATCCTAATTGAATAACATACAATTAGCATGATTTAAAGCATACTTGTAGAATATAAGATTTGAGTGGAAAATAACATAGCCAACTCCTATTAAGATCATCATCATCATGTGCAATTAATCTAAATCTCTATAATTCAAACACAAATTTGATTTAGCTAACTAGAAACAATGGAACCCACAAAGGAGAAAGAAGTAGCAATAGTCACACAAAAGGTCGGGCCTTACACACATCTACCTAAGATGATGTGGATTACTCAAGAACTTTTGTGAGTTCATCATTGTTAGGTGTGGTATCATCTTGCATATATTATATATATAATTGCAACATTTAATTTAAAATCATAAAATTATATTTTACTTTTCAGCAAAAAAATATATATACAATACATGTATGTATGACCTATTAATTTTATTTGTGTATATCAATTGATATTTTCAAGGTTTCTATTGTACTATATTAAATTTTTTATATGTATTGATTGTTGGTGTATATCAATTGATATAGATTGATGTTGAAATTGATATTTCTATGGTTTCTATTGTATCATATTAAATTTTATATGTATTTATTGTTGATGTATATTAATTGATTTACCAATCAATATAACAATTATCAATTGATATTCCTAGGGTTTCTATTGTATCATATTGAATTATATATATTGATTGTTGATGTCTATCAATTGACATTGATTAATATTTCTAGGGCTTCTATTATATCATATTTAATTTTATATTTATTTATTGTTGGTATCAGTTGATATATTGATTGATATTGAAATTGATGTTTCTATGATTTCTATTGTACCATTGTAAATTATATATGTATTGATTGTTGGTGTATATCAATTGATTTATCAATCAATATATCAATCGATCCATTGATCTATATTGATTGATATATCAATCTATATCAATTGATATTTATAGGGTTTCTATATTGTATCATGTATTCATTTTTACATGTATTGATTGTTGGTGTATATCAATTGATATAAATCTAGGCCGTCTATTGTATCCTATTATTATTTTTTATGTATTAATTATGGGTGTATATCATTGTTGATCAATATCAACTGATATTTCAATGGTTTCTATTTATATCATATTAAATTTATGGGATCGTTGTATATTGAAAATAAAACTAAATTTAGTTTTACTCTAGTTCTCATAAATCTTATGGGATGTTGGATTTAATCCATTCATATGTTCTTGGTCATGTTAATGTTCCTTAGATTTTCAAATATGTTTATTATGTTTATTTCATTGATGATTACATTTGAACAACATGAGTATATTTCCTTAGAAGTAGATCTAAAGTATTCAATTATTTTAAGGATTTTAAGGCTCTTGTAGAGAATCAAACTAGTAGGAAAATTAATATTTTGAGGACTAATAATGCCAATGATTTTTGTTCAAAAAAAATTGATAGACTATATGTATGGACCATAGGGTGGAAAAATACATAAGACAACTCCATACACCCCTCAACAAAATGGAGTTGCATAAAAAATGAACTTGATGTTGATGTTGATGGAGAGGCCTAGGAGTATGCTTAGTGGGGCCAACCTATTAAAAAAATTAGACATAAGTAGCTGCAACAACATATTACCTAGTTAAAAAATCTCCTACACAAATCTTGTTGGTAAGACACCTATGGATATGTGGTCGGGAAAAAGTCCCTCATTGACTACATATTTGAGTCTTTGGTTGTGAGGCATATGCACATGTTCCTAGAGAGAAGCGATCAAATTTAGAGAACAAGACTATAAAATGTATCTTCATTGGTTATAGTGTTGATGCAAAATGATACAATATTGGGACCTTAAGGCTGAGAGAGTTTTGAATAGCATAAGTGTTATATTTAGATATGTTAAATATTTTTTGAAAATATTTTAGCTAGATAAGGATGAAAAGAAAGATGTGGTTCAACTAACCCCAAAGATCAAGATGGTTCAACCAAAGGCCCACATTGAAGGACTTGGAGAGGAAAAGTGCTTAGATAGTTTAGAGAGTTTTGAAGAAGAGATAAAACATCCATCTCAATCATTTAGGAGGTGCACTCAACAAAGATAATTAGAAGGAGGTGCTTAGATAGTTTGGGATTATATGTTGATGGTATGTTATTTTTTATAATGGGAAATGTTTGATTTGTGATTTGAAATCTTAGCTTTCAACATAGTTTGAGATGGACTTAGTGGAAGCTAAGTACATATTGGGGATAGAGATTAGAAGAGATAAAGTGAACATAAAACTTTGGCTAGGCCAAAGTAAGTATATGAACTCAATGTTGGAGAGGTTCAACATGTCAAATTGTAGGCCATTGTGTGTTCTTGTTATGATGGGGGAGAAAGTTATCTATTGAGAAATATCCAATTTCTCCTAGTGAGATAAAGGATATGAGTAAAGTTACCTTATGGTATTGGAGTCTTTTGATGTAAGTTATGATTTGTACAAAACTAGACATTGCTAAGTAATTAGAGTCCTTGTCGATTTATGGCTAATCTTGGATGAATACATTGGGATGTAGTGAAGAAAGTATTCAAATATTTGTGAGGTGCCTCTAAGTATTCCTCATGTTACCATGGTTATCCTATAAGGAAAAAAAATCATTTTATACATGGATTCAAATTGGGTTGGAGATATCAATAACATAAGATCCATTAGTGGATATACTTTCACTATGTTCGGTGGTGCAATTAGTTAAACGAGTAAGCAATTGGTTGTCATTGCTTTTTCCACTACACAAGCAAATTACGTGGTAGAAACTCATGCTTCTAAGGAAGCCATCTACTATAAGATATTGTGTTCACATGTTGGGCTAGAGGCACGGCCAATTACAGTTCATTGCAATAGTAAGAATGCCATATGTTTGGATAAAAACCCAACATTTCATCAAAGGATAAAGCATATTGATGTCTAATACCTTTTTTTTAGAATATGGTAGAGGATGGGTGGGTGATGGTGGAAAAAGATGACACTTTGGAAGAATGTTATTGTTACACCCCAATTGTGTAATTAACTAATTACTATTACTATGTAGGGTAAATATTGCATGAGTGAATGTACATTGAATTCTAATTGAGAATATATGTGTGCTTGCACTTTGTTATCAATGAATTGTGAATGAATGTTATATCATTTAATGTTATGTGATGGAATGCATATGTAAGAAATAGATGGTTATTGAATTGGATATTCTAACTATGGAGAAATATCATGTGAAAGCATATTTTGTTGAACAGTTGACTACCGTGGGAATGTGTTAGTTGGATGCAGGTATATGTTCAATCCTCTAGGTGTGAGGGGAAGTATCACTCAGGAGAAGAACCTGGTTGGGTAACCAATAATGTAACTTAACTGAGCTTACACACACACTCACAGTAGAATGGTTGAGTCAAGTTAATATGTTGGGAATTGGTAAGTCATCCTTAGTATGATGTGTTTACATTAGTAAGGGTCTTGATTACTATTGAATGCATGCTTGGATGATGTTTATCTATTTAGGGCTTATGAGTTCTTCCTTATATTACTGTGCTTGTATTGATGGGGTGAACACATGTGGAATATATGCATGTCGACGATAGACCATACGTATGAAGGAACACGTACATGAGAGTACATAGCTAGACATATCTATGCACGCTTATATGAACAGGTTGCTTATGAGCAAAGAGCTATCAAATGGACAATATGACATGAATGTGTACATGTATTAATACACCACATGTCTATTCCCTGTCAACACGATAATAATTGTGTATGTGCTTGATTGTGCAATCGAATGTGTATATATATATATATGAGATATAGACATATATCCATATGTATAAATGTATCGATACATACGCATGCTTGACAAACAGAAATTTCCATACGAATATATCAGTATATGTATACATACATATACATGTACATAGAAGAATATATATATATGTATATATATGCAGTCGATATGGTTATTATTATTATGTGAATGCCAATTTGATCAATATTCATTTATATATTGAAAGTATACATACTCGATTGACTTAGGATATACATATATGTGTGTGATATAGTGTTAATGCTATATAGCATTAATGTTATATCACATATACATATATATATATATATATATATATATATATATATATATATATATATATAGAGAGATATATATATATATATATGTCATATATATATATATATATATATATATATGTATATATATATATATGTATATATATACATATATGTATGTATATATATATATGTATGTATATATATGTGATATAGCATTAATGCTATATATATATATGTGTGTGATGTTTTGAGGGCGATTTATATATATGAAATATAGGCCAATTTGTATATAAGATATGTAGAGTATTTAAAGGCCGAATAATACATATGTTGATATTGGATAAAGGTTGAATCATATGCAAAGTATTTCGCAAAAATAAAGGTCGACATGGAAGATAACCATAGTCGATACTATTGGAAATGCATCTTTTAATTATTAACAGCGAATTACTCCAAACTTGGACGGTTTTATACAAAGAGATGGAATGTTTATAAGCTGCAATATAAAGTGTGAGATGCATGATAATAAGAAAAGCATACAACAAGACATTATATAGTCAAAGTACCAATAATACGCTATTATTGAGGAGCGACTCATCTCTGCTCTGTTGCTCAGTAAAACTATGACCAAGTCAGCATGGTATAGGTGTTTCCTATAAACAAAGGACTGTTTCAATAGGAATAACCGCGCCAAAAGATAAGGAGTTGGCTAAATACTTGGTGCCAACATATAGAAACTCTTAAATATGTAGAATTCTATTCTGGTTGCAATTCGACTATTATCCTTGGAACATGTGCAGATTTGAATTAATCTTTTGCTGCTGTCAAATAGAAGGGTCGATCTGTAGCATATTATGATGAGTTTATACTTAGCTTGCTGCCACCTTTTTAAGTTGTTTGTAGTGAGTCGATTTTCATGGAGAGAGTTGTTGAAAAGCATGCCTTTTCTATGGGCTACAATGTCTCAATTTTCTATATAAATAGATGGGATAGCTCCCTTACTTGAAACACATTCTTCTGCAAACTTATTCTGCTGCAATTATTCTGAGAGTTGTTTAATCTGAGAGCTAAGAGTTATAGTGTGAGAGTTGTGAATTACTTTGTGAGTGCAAATTGTTTCTTGAGGGAGAAGTCATAGTGAAATATTGCTATAGAAGGATTAAGTGAAGCTAGCAAGCTGTTGTTGGAAAGTTGTGCATCAAGTTAGTTAATTGGATTAAGCGTATACAGGCATGAGGATCTAATCTTCTCTTATTTGTCTTTATTTATGAAAGATTGAGATTTGAATGCTTCTTCTTGAGATTATTTGCATTAGGGAATCACAGTATTTGCTTTGGAAAGGGGAAAAAAACTACTTTACAATATTTGTGAAAGTGCTTGTACTTACTCTGTAATAGGTACTCCGTAATAGGAGGAATTGCATTAGTATAAGTATACTAAATATGATTAAGCAAGGATAGCTTATGGGTTATTCAGAGCTAAGTTATTTGATTATATTAGATAACTTATAAAGTTACACCTAGGGTTTGTTTATCCTTTGAAGGGAGGGTAACTTGTATTTATGCTTTATGAGTAGATATACCATTAAGTTGTGGAAAAAGGGAATAGGTTGACTCTAGGGTTAAATACTACCCATTGAAGGAAAAACCTATGCATAGATTATAGTGGCCTTAAGTCAAATCGAGCTAGAGTAGTGTATGTGAGTAGGATGACTATCACTCAAAGTATTGGTGAGAACACTTTGGCCTAAGTAGTGTGATTGTCTTTGGCTCCACTGTCAATTCACCATGATCCATTTATATGCATGCTAGTCCTAGATTATGGGTTCACAAGTTTTAGTCATCTAAGACACAACACTAAGCTCAATTTGGTTGTCGTTACGAGGTTACTCTACCAATCTCTTCATTGAAGGGTAGGGCCATCTATCGAATGATAGATGTGCAAGAGACCACATATGAGTCCATAGTTGACGTAAAAGTGTTTGAGTGATGCTTCTCCTCCCCAACAAGCGACAAGAACACCAAGATTTGAAAGGAGGTTCCTGAACTATCTATATCTATTGCTTTGAAGATGATGCTTCTCCTCCCCAGCAAGTGACAAGAAGACCAAGATTTGAAAGGAGGTTCCTGAACGACCAAGATTTGAAAGGAGGTTCCTGAACTATCTATATCTATTGTTTTGAAGCTTGATTGAGCTATGTATGTACTTTGTACACATTCTTTGGAATACTGTAATTTGTGAAATTATTATATTGGAATGGAACCATTGTTGATTATTGTTATGACATCTATGTTCATTAGTTCTCTATAAAATAAAACAAAAATTTATGGCAGTGATTAAGTTACATAGTTTATTTACTTGCAAAGTGAAAACTTAGGAAAAAATTACATCAATGAACAATTGACATGGAAGGGTCTCTCAACCCCTAGCAATTAGATAATAGTGTCGATACTCCCTTTACTCTTGCAAGGTGTTTTAAAAATGGAAGAATATTGATAAAGGCATCTCAACCTTGCTCCTAGTATTAATATAGTTAAACTCGCATATGGACTATTCCAGCCTTAACTAGAGCAATGAACAAATAAATTCATTTACTGAAGAGAAAACAGCATGAGAGAAAAAAAGCTTAAGCTTTATGTCACACTTGTACAAATACATTGAAAAGATCACTAAGGTACATTGACAATATCACAGAGGTGGTGTTATGCAAGCTCAGAATCATAAATACCAGGTAAGGTGAAAATCACAAAGGATTGACACATAAGGATCATTGACAGTTAAAGTTCCTTAATGAACCCTGAATCTGCGACATGTTTACCAAGTGCATGATTTGCACTTCTTTATGACCTCTTTTATTAACTATTTGCTGCTTTGTCTATAAATCTGAACCTGGGATGGAATGAAAATTGGTCGCATTCTCAACCTAGTTGAGGAAAATTAGAGAATCTCTGTAACTCAACAAAATACAGTCAATTTCAACTTACTGTACACTTCCACAGTTTAGAAGCACTCATTACAATGGAGTTTGGGGGTTCAAATCAGCTTCTCATCCAAATATAACTGGACTTGCCCTGAGACCCAGTTCGATGAAGTACAACAATAAATATTGGTATTTAAGCACAACATCCTTACGCACTACTATCAAATTCTGCAAGAGTGGGAACCCTGTTTTTAACTATGCGTAGAGCAGTTCTAGATTCATCATTAGGCAGCTGAAGAGACCGAATCATCTGCATGACTTTGTGCTGATCCTGACACCTTAGAGCCACCTCAAAGTACTGTTGAATTTCATGAGGAAGTAACCCTGACAAGAAGTACGGAAAGAGGCTTGAATGTGATAGTTCCATCACAGTGAAACAGTTGCCTAGTAGGTCTTCTTGTTCTTTATTTCCCAAATTTGCAGCCTCTAGGAGTGGAAGTAGGCTTTCCTCCTCTTCCTTGAAATGTTCCATACAGTGAACCTGTCAAGTGTTATCATATTGTCATGGATTCTACAAAGCTAAAACTGCAACTGGACTAAAATCTCAACTAGAACAAAAATAGACAACAGTGAAATTCTTACATCCTAGTTTGGGATAACATTTCTTAGAGGTACTTATGTGCTATGTCGTTTCTTTTGCCTTGTAAGCAAATTACAAGCTTCTTGTAAAACAAAGGGGCATATCCCGATTTCCACCGGTTGAGATTTTACTTCCACTAAAATATCTCACTACAGAACAGAAACTTGACCAAGTCACCAAAGAAGACCAAAGTGTACGAAACAAATACCTCTAGAGTTCTCAGCCTTACAGACAACCTAAGAAGAGCTTGACTTCGGTCTGGGCTACCAGCTTCAAGAACATGGACTGTTTTAACATCTTCGCGGATGCCATTCATTATTGGCAAATCTCGTGCATGTTCATCATTTGCAACTTTAGTGATACCTGTAACGATTTCCAGTATTAGTTAAAAAGCAACGACTCATACATCTTTGACCATGATAATCTATTGCTTTAGAGAGAGAACTTCTGGATCAAATTGCTCACCACGGTTTGCAGAAAACTTGCACGCTTTGCGTTGCACTTTGTGAACCGTCATCAGGATCTAATGATGGTTACAAAGCGTAACACAAAACATCAAGGTTCTCAAAAAAATTTGTAGCGAAATTCTATGCAAAAATTCTTTCTCTAAACAACTATGGACAGCAGATGCTCGAGTCCTTAACCTATTGGTTGTTGAATCTTTCTGAATACAAAGAACTGCATGGTACATATGGGCAATCAAGCAATGTTTAAACCAACTTCAGTTCTTACCTCTATCTGCAGTTTCCAGAGCAGGGAAAATAATTCGTTCTTCCATTTGGGCATGTTCCTGCATCAAATCCACAAGCTGTGAATACCCTTTCGACAACTTCTTTAATTGCATGCCAATACTTCCCTTGGCAGGGTCTACAACCCTATACCCCTGCTGTTTGGCAGCAACTAGATCATCTGCACTGCGAACAAGCCTCTCCATATGGCACAATATACTCTTATGCTGCAGAATTGTCAATACCACAAGCGGAGGCGGTCTCCTTTCAGCCAAGGTTTTGGCTACAGATTTCTGTAACAAGTCCAAGTCTACTCGAACAGGGGAATAACAGGGGAAGCTCAGCATTTGCCTGCTATATTTCTGCAAATGCGAATTCTCTGAACTGATTTCTACACCTCTAAAATGCTGCAATGGGAAAATGAGATAAAGAAATGGAATAAGATATACATCCACCAGAGTGAACTGATTACCAAGAAAATAAGGTCCCCTGTTACTGTATTCCATTATTCCCCCATTCAATCTTGCAAACGCTGTTTCGAGCTTAAGCAGGAGTTCCCTCTGCACCAATAGGTTACCATCATAAAGGATTTCTGTCATTATTGGCGAGAAAATGTCTCGAACATAAATCACCCAGTTTTGTGTAATATCCGCCATAGGTCCATCAGGTACAAGAGATGGGGTGGGGAATTTCGCCTCAATATACTTCAAAATGACATCAGATGACCCAAAAAGAATATCCATCCCAGACTTAAGGATGGGAAACTTCATATCTGGGCCTATGGTAGCAAGCATATCCAGTTTATCATTTTGAATGTCATTCTCACCATTTACGCTGAAGGTCCGCACATGGATATTCTTGTATTCCAGAGCAATCCTAATACGAGATGTTAAAGGGCATATTTCAGATCCAAACAAACTAACAACAGGTCGGCCTTGTACTACATCAGATGGCACAACTGCAGGAGACTCTGCTTTGCTAGATCTCCGTGACCAACGGCAACCCATCCCGGACAAACCTAAATATTATATTAAAAAATATAAGATCAACAGGTGTTTTAAGCTGCAAACACACACAAAGTTAAAACAACTGGTCAGCCACAAACGATCTAAATCAAACATAAAAGCCGATGAAGAGCAAGTTCTAAGACCAAATCAACTACAATATATCAACAGGTTAAACCAAGATTCATGGACAATGAAATATCTGAAGCACAAGAATAAATAGCAGCCCTTGAGGCAACACTCTTACACAATAATTGTTAAGGGTTTCTTCGAAAAACTTAAGTAGCTGCGAATTTCTTGCTAAAACTTAATTTCAGCTCAATAGCATGCTTTCAAGAAAACCAAACACTTGGAGGAAGTAAAGAGAGCGGCCATGAAAATCACAAAATCGAAAGGACGCCCGAAAGGCGATATAAACAATTGAAAGCATCGCGTGAAAAGAAAAATCAATAGGGCATTATGGAATAAGGCCGTCTATTGCAAATTCAAACGATCACATCAAAATTTAGAAAGAAACCAAGACTAAATTGTAAATGCAACAGTATTTACCGCGATTAATTCCAAAATAGACGCTTAAAAACATATAACTCCAAACAATAATTCAATAAGTTCTGCAGTATCTAACAAGGTGTGAATTTAATCCCACAATATTATGTCACCTCGGCTCTTATCAAGAGCCGGCCACGAAAATAATCCTTTCAAGTTAAAGGAGAAGAGGGAATAAAATTTGCAAGAATCCCTTAAAACTTGCAAGAAAAACAACAAAAATGTGCGCACCTGTCTCCTTGTAATGATGGCGTATTCGTCTTTTTGAAATGATTTTTTATTATTAGAAAGAAAAAAAAGCAGAAGTCAAGAAAGCTTTATATCGCAAACTCAAACGATCAAATCAAATTTTACAAAGAAACGAAGCCTAAACTGTAAATTGTAAATGAACAGTATTTACTGCTAAAGTTGCGAGAATGGAGCCAAACAACAAACAAAATTTCCAGCTAAGGAAATGACAGACAACGAAAGATTGATTTTTCGCGAATAAGCTGGAATATCCAAAAAATAACGGTATTAAAATT
>VDFB02191490.1:0-28382 GCA_007258455.2 Sequoia sempervirens
TAAGTATACATATGAATAAGTCAAGCATGTACATGTGAACAAGGGAAACACAAGTACTCAAAAACACATCAGCCTTGAAGTATTCACATGAATACATAGTATACACAAATTAATACAAAGTATATGCATAAATACAAGGTATACACATGAAAACATGTAAGTCACAAAGTATACATTGGAATACACATAAGTCACAAAGTATACACATAAGTTGTAAAGTATGCACTTAAATAAATATAACTCATATCTATTGGTCCATCTAGTTTATATTGCAAGTATGGACACTAGGTGATAAAAAATATTTCCATGATAAATAATATCCATGTAGGCATACATAATTTGTATATTTGATATAAGTATAAAATATAGGTACAAAATAGCCATATAGGCTTACAAGAATGCCACATAGGTATACAATGTCAAATATATCAAATACAAAATATGTACAAAATTGTCATATAGGCATACAACAAAGGGCTCTAGAATAAAAAATCATCATTCTCCATGCTCTCAAAATAAACTATTTTCCTTTTCTTGTCGATTGAATGGAAATATGTCTATCACTCATTTATGTTATGGTTAATTAGTGTGCTTGGTGCTCCTCCTAGTGTTTAGTTCTTGGCGAAGTCTTATCTATTACAATAAGAAGTAAACACATTAATACATATAAATTACATTAAAAAAATGATATATTTAACAAAATAATCACTTACCACCATATGATGATCACTCTCCATGAGGGAAATATTCAAATGCCCATGTTGAGGTGTGTTGAAGCCTTGTATAAACCATCCAAATAGAAATTAATTTGTGAATCAATAATGGTTTTATTTTTCACTAACTAACATCTATAACAACGAATATAAATTAAAATTTAGTAATTTTCCTCATACCTCCCCTATTAGAGCCATCAAGGATTCTATAGGAGATGAAACACTAATTCCCATTGCCATCTGAACATCCATAGGTGTTTCTGCTTGCAACATCTGAAAATAAAACAACAAACTATTCAATCACAAAAAATTGCAATAGCGATCCATGTCATGACTTATAATGTATGAGATAATGATTTTTTTTTGAGTAATTATTAAACTATATATTTCTAACTATCATGCTTACTATTTTCTCTATCCATATCTTGTTCAAAAGCACGTGCTTTTAGGCTTTTACCCATAGCAGCAAGTCAGTGAACTGTTTGATAAAATAATTTTGTAGAAATGTACCATAATTGTGGTGGCATATAGAAGGCAGTGATTTTTTTTTTTAAATGCCTCAAAGAAATGGGATCTCATAGTGATGGAATTCCATTACAAATAAATGCATGTAATGGAATTCCATCACCATAATACTATATTTCTTTTAGGATTTTTTTCAAACAATTCATTCCCTTCTCTATGGTATTATTTCTTGCTACTATTCTTTGATAGAAATTTTTCCAAGCATCCGTAGTTTGTTTGAAAGAATCTATTTTAGGATTTTAGCCATAGCAGCAAGGAAGTGAGTAGTTTGAAAAAATGCCTCAAAGAAATGTAATCTCAAGGTGATGGAATTTCATTCCATCACCATGAGACCGCATTTCTTTGAGGGATTTTTTCAAATAGCTCATTACCTTCTCTAAGCTATTGCTTACTATTATGCTTTGATATATTGTTTCCAAGCATCCATAGTTTGTTGGAAAGCATTGTTTTCAAGCTTTTAGCTATAGTAGTGAGAAAATGATCTGTTTGATAAAATGCTTTGGTATATATGTATGGAAAATGTGGTAGCATAGAAAAGGTGGTGAGCCATTTGAAAAAGTAACTCAAAGAAATTAGGTCTCATGGTGATGGACATCACCATGAGACTGCATTTCTTTGAGGAATTTTTTTCAAACAACTCATTTCTTTGTTTATGCTATTTCTTACAATTATTCTTACATACATTCCTTCCAATCATCCATAACATAGACACAACAGTGAACTATTTCAAAATATGCCTTAGTAAAAAGTGGTCTCATGCAATGCCACGACAAGCAAATGCAATTGGAAGCTAATCCTACTTATTAATTATGCTATGTGAAGTAATTGCATTAGTACTTATGTTGACTTTCCAAACAACTATATTGTAGTTGAAATTTTTCCATCTATCAACATCTAGTTATTAGTTATGGAATGTGAAGTAATGATTTTATTTTGAAAGATGTGCAATGCAACATAATCAATTATATGAATACAAACCACACAAATCTATTAATTACAATCATTAGTTAAACTCTTTATTCTATTACCTACGTGTAGGTTTGACTAAATCCACTAGCACTAGGAGGTGTTCCCTCAAAACCTCCAATATTAGCCTATTCAACATCCAAAATCACATATTAAAATACCATTCATAAAAAAATTATATTAACATATAATAAGTTTATAATTGTTTACTAGTTACATACCTCAATGGTAGGTGCAGTGGAGAAATAATCAGGGGTAGGTCTAGCGTATCTAGTATCAACATTGTGAACCTATGATTTTATTAAAATCATAAAACTAAATTAGTTAATATTGCATTTCAAAATAAAAATTTAATAATAAATTCAATGAACATGCTAATTTTTACCTAAGTATCAATGCCATAGGGCCCATGCAAAATGTTAGCTACCCTTTCCATCTCCATAGCTGTAGATAGATCCTGTGTAGTATCCTCTCGAGTGTCAGTTGGTTCATATGAACAAGTCGCCCCACAAGATTGACACAAATGGGATTGAAGCCCACCACTCGAAGAATCCCCTAGATGGCACTATAGAAGAGGGTCGGCATGCTAGGTGATAGTTTGGGTCAAAGAGTTTATGGCTTGCAAAGTCTCTACATTGATACTCTCCTTCCTGACAAAAGTGATAATGATGTTCTCATGAGGCATCCTATCGAGAGGTCATCTCCCTTCCTACGTAGGATCCTATTGTGCACCGGGTCTATCTTGAGCCAACCACCCACTTCTCCCATAGAAGTCCCTCATCTTAAAATAATTTTAGATTTTGTTCAAGAATAACTCATAGTATAGTTTCATAAGGAAATGCTATGGGACTTCACAATTTTTGCATGTTGGGCAATCAAAAACCATGTACCACCTATCCTAAAAAAAGTTCCTAATCTATTGATGGTGATACCAATGAATAGGAAACCTCTTTGCATTGAGGGTAAGATTTGTATTTTACTATGGGTTAGTGAATAATGACCATAACTCACCTTTTGTAACTTTTAAATCTTTTAAATCTTTATATGATAATTTATCTGGGTAATAAGCCTAGTCACCTGCCTCCTATCCTGCCAACTAGTTAATTGTTTGTTGATTGAATCTACATGTTTTAACATTTCTTTTAGTGAAGTTTCCAAGGTCATTCCTTCCATAGTTGAACTATTTGGATCATTCAACCTCCTGATTAAAACTATTTGGATCATTCAAACTCTTGATTAAATCCTCAATTTTTTTTTATTGTTCTCAATTTCATTCATTAAGTTTTGCTGAGTTCCAGGAGGATGTTGAGAGAATATTGGAGGAGATTGAGGTTGTGATTGATTAACTTGAGAATTTTTTGTTTTTTTTCTTGTTGTGCTTGTTGAGGATTTTGAGGAGGGTTTTCAAGTCGATTAACATCTCATACAAATTTAAAAATAAAAAATAAAAAAAACCTAAAACCAACAAATTCAAAACAAAAAACAAACAATCCTTACCTCTCAAATCTCCTCATTGACATGGTAGAATCCTCACAATGAAACAAAAATTGTTAATGAAGAATTTTGAAAAATAGCTCCTCCCAGAATGCGAGCATGGAAATCTGGGGTTTTTGTCATGGGAAAGAAAAAAAACATAGTGACAAGTTAAAATGAATTCAATTTTTTTTTCCTTTTAATAGGTCATAACATGAGCTTGTTATAACGTGCTTGTGCTATGGGCTTGTTGTGGCTGAGCCTCAGGCTTGACACACCAAGCCATAACATGAGTGCGTTATAATGTACTTTTGTTATGAGCTTTCAAAACTTTTTTAAAAAGTTGGCCACAAATTGGCTACCCATATTTTTGCACCCACCCATTATTTAAGCTTTCGTAGGTTTATTAAGTGTGGTTAATATTAGGACATGTGGAAAATTACATCAACTACATGTGTTACTCTCTTCGACACATGGGTAGTTGATTTACACATTCTTTTTTGGCTTGTTGTGCTACCTATCATAACAACTATTCTATTTTTACCTAGGTAGGTTATGGGGTAGTTGGGTTTCTCACCCTCTTTTGGATTTATGTGCCACCTCCTTTTTTGTCTTCACCTAAGGAAGTTATGCCACATTCTTTTTCATTTACCAAGTAGGTAAAAACCTTCCACCTTTATGGGTAGTAGGATTTAATGCACCTCTTGGATGTATTTTCCCTTATTTTCCTATATATTGAGCATTCTCCTCTCACCTTCACTAGTTTGGCTAGTTCAGTGAGACTATTGAGATTATTTTATGAATTCTCTTGCCTTGTCTCTATTTTTCCTCTCATTTTAGATTTATCGTCATTCCTCTATTTTGATCTTTAATCATCTATCAAGTGAAGTTGCATGTGTTCTATGATTGACATCAAATCCTGGTTCGGTTCTTGCTTCTTGCAAAATCTAACATGGTATCAGGGCTTTGTTGTCTAGTATAGCTCATTATTTTTTTGAGAGATTTGAGACTAATTTAAAGCCTATAATTTTCCTCAAAAACCAAGTATGCTCTTCTCCTGCATCCTCATATGACCTAGAGAATCAAAATAGTTTAAAGGAAATAAGCATATATTTGATCTGGTTTACATATATTTGTTTCTATGAGATCTGGTTGATTCACAACTTTTTGCTAATATTCAAGGCTTTTTCAACATTTCCACATAGTCCAGAACATCTAAGAAAGTCAAAATTGACTTTTATTTCACCAAAATTACAGATTGGAGGAAAAAATAAAAAAAATGAAAGTTAAAACATTATTTTTTTGCTGGAGCCATTTTCATTTTGGCTTCAGAAATCTTGATTTGCCTCATTTCTAAGAAATACAATTTCTGGGTTTTATTGCCAAGGTCAAAAAACCATCTGGGTATTTGTTAGTTTTTGCATATAGCTAATGAATTTTTCAAAAATCAAATTAGAAGGAGCTTTGATTTGTTCATCATAGGAAAATTTTACATTTTTCTTGAAAAGTCCATAACTTTTTCCTCGGGAGCCATATTTTCGCAAACAAGTACTTGATGGAAAGATGGAAATGAAAAATTTCCATCCATGAAGGTTTTAATTAAAATTTTATTTTTTCTGTGAGATATTGCAGGTTCAATTTATTTCATTTTTTTAATCTTCAATAGGTCATATCTTTCACTTTTGTTATCCATATTTAAAAAAAAAGGTGTTGGAAAGATATTGAGGAGTAAAATACAGTTGAAAGGTTATTTTTCCACATTTTATTTGAAAATTAATTTGTATCAAATATTGCAATATAGGCCATTAAGAGCCTTAAAGCCTTGTAATTTGGAAAAGCCTTGTGTAAGAGAGGGGGACCCCAGGGCATAGAGGGTCAAGATGCGAGAGGCTACCCTAACTTACCTCAGCTAAATGTATTGTTTAGGGTATGAGGATGAGACTAATGAGGGTATTTGGGTCCTACGATCACTCTACAATCCTGAGTTTCAAGGTGGAGCTAGGTGAGTCAGTTTTTAGGTTCATCTCTACATGTTAGGGAGCTCTCTACCTGAGGACGTTACTACAGACTTTGGATCACAGTGTGACACGCTAGTGTCTTATAAAAGTGTCATGGTTTGTATGGATAGATCACAATAGAGACAAGGTATAACTCATAAAATATGACTAACATCCTACCTTAACAACTTCTAAGAGGACAGAATAATACCATAAAATATGAGAAGTACAAATGAAGGTGATAGAGTAAATATACCAAATCTAAGGTGACGAAGACAATCTCGTAGAAGACCCTATTCGCTAGCTAGCTCCTCAAAATGCACCCACCTACACATTACAAGAAATATAATGTTGGGGGGTGGCTGTATAGGGGTATGCCTTAGTTAGACCCCCATTTAGGTGTTCCCACCTCCATAGATAGCGAAAATAAAATAGATAAAGAAGTAATAAAAATATAAGCACTACAAACAGGACTATGCTACTCAACCAAATGATAGAGGAGAGGAGAGGGAAGCTTACCACCTCCACCAAGAGCACTCAAGGCTACTTGGAGGAGAAATGAGAGGAACTCAAGCCTCTAATACAATGGTGTGGTCCCAAACGTGCTCTACCAACATGATGGAGTGTTGATGTTGTTGTAATGGAATTCTTGAATGCTTGGAAGTGAGTGGAAATGAGCTTGTGAATGAGAGTATGAGAGCTTTGTTTTGTAGAGTTCTTTCCAATCCTTCATCCAAAAATCTTCCAACCTCCAAATGTAAGTTCAAAGGCTGAATATCAAGGAATGAGAAAGGAAACAACCATATCCGGGTCGGGTGGCCGAAGGAGGTTGTACAACTTTGCTGCCAATGGGAAGGGTAACGTCTCTATTGGCTCAGTCATAGGAATCTTTTAGGGATGTAAGCACGTTGCATAAACATCTACATGCCATGCAAGCATCCCTGACATAAATTCCTCCACCAACACACAAAACATGTGCCAAGTGGACTGCCATCAATGGGCTTAAGTGAATTTAAGCCTCCAATTTAGGTTTTCTAAAGTGCCATATGGCAAAAGGGGGAATTGCACCAAGGGTGAAAATTCACTCTTATGTACCTTGTAAAAGCACTAATTATATAAAGTGCCAACATTCTAATATCTAGGGGGGTGATTTTTGAAACTAGTGGAAAGAGGGGGTGTCTTGTGTGTCTTCTTTCTTCACACCTTTCTTTCTTCTTTGAAATCTTCTTTTTTTCTCTCATGGATAGATCTATATTTTCAAATTTAATTCCATATAATTATTTTGAATGGAAATATAAGATGATAATATATTTGAAAATACATGGATATCATCATGTCACAATGGGACTTGAAACTGGACCACAAGATGATGTAGAAAAGATTAAATGGTTTAAAAAATGTGATAAATATTTTGGTACTTTGTGTATGTTAGTATCTCGAAACCTAAATTTTCATATTGAGTATACTAAAACATAAAATGAAGTGTGGAAAACTTTGGAGGCCCTCTTTGGTATGTAGGATGAGTTAAGGGCTTATCAATTGGAGAATAAGATCATAGGGTTCATTCCTTCTAATTTTGACACCATACAATACTTCTTCACAAAATTCAAAGTTGTTATATTGTAATTGGAATAGTGTGGAATGAAGGATGATAAGAAACTCATCTTGATTATTATTTCAAAGCTTGGTCCTATCTATTCCATATTTTTTTCTACATTCTATGAAACAAAATTTTCCCTAGGTTTCACATATAAAATGCCCTCTCTAGATGAATTTTCTATATGAATCACTAGGGAGTAGGATAAATTGGTTCTAATGGGTAAAATTAAACCCTCTAAGTCACATTCCTTGGCTATTAGTCAAGGAACAAAAGAACAAAAAGGGGCTAATAAGAAAGACAATAAATAAAAGAACCAAGGAGAGGAGAAGAAATATCAAAAATCTATTACTTCAAAAGTAGATACTCAGACCTCTTCATCAAAAGGTGAACAACCTAAGAGGTAGAAGGTCAAGTGTTCTTACTATAAGAGGCTTGGCCATGATGAACATAAATTTTTAAAGAAACAAATTGAACACCTTTCATATCTTCTTGAAAAGAATAATATCAAGGTGTCTGATGATGGGGACTGGGGACATGTATTGGGGACACAAATAGGTGGGAGGCCAATTTTTAAGGGATGGCCAGGGATGACTATTAAAAAGTAGGGAGAATTTTAAAAATATATCAATTTCAAATATTCATATGATAAAGCAATCATCATATACAATATTAATATTAGAGTTCAATTGATATTTTCATTTCATTGAAAGTAACTAACATATGAAGTTTTAACAAAATTTAATTGCTTTCATTAGCAATGTGACATGTGCATATATATTATATAAGAATTAAATAAAATTTCCCAAAGGTTTCAATTTTCAACTAGAAAATCAAAATGACAAAAATATAGAAGTATGCAGTTGTCCCTATTAGCATCCCCTAATATTACATCAAAATTGGAGTCTAAGTCATTGCCACTATGAGTCACCTCTTGATCCAATGGAACCCCAAGCAATGCATCATGTTCCTCCTCCCCATCAACCTATGTAATATCTTTGGGATCAATATCCCAATGTTCAATTGGAGTTTGGTGATACTCAAGTGTCTGTCGATCTTGAAGCTAGAAGGCATTATGCACAACCACTAGCTTCTCCAATTGTCTAGAGGTAAGCCTGTTCCTCTTGATTGATTGGGTGAATATATATGTAGACTAATATCTCTCTACATAAAAGTAACAATCAACCTCTGAAAGAAGATGAGTGGCAAGGACCCTTAAATCTGGTGCATTCTTGCCATGCCATGTCCACCATCCAATGCAGTCAATTAGAGATAATGTAGCTCTATCCAACCTCACCTCTGATCTATTGAATGTCGGGCCATGAATAATCACAAGGGATAGCCATTTTTCTCTAAGTTTTCTTGGCTCTTCCTTAGTATACATTTTCCTATGGGGCTTCATGAAGCCATATTTCATCTCTTCATCATCACTTGGAGGCACTCTCTCAAGTCTTTCTGCATAACATCTGGTATTTAGAGCATAGGCAGTCACATGAAGTGGTGTGTTCATAGTTTCCCACCCTTGCATCACAATGATCCTAATGTTCTCATAAAATCCTAAATTAGGGTCCCTAGTATGAATTGATTGGTTCATTTTTCCAAGCATGTTTTCAAATGTCTCATAAATCTCTTGAAGGTTAGGAGAGTTTGTATCAACATATCTTATCAACCACACAACAAGTGAGATAATGGAGAAAATATATCTACAAATATTTAAGAATGAACATAAAATCAACAATTCCAATTTGTCAATTTGATATCAATAATAAAATGAAAATCAAAAATTTAATATTGAAATAAAATTGTATTAGTTAGTAATAAAATTAGAAATTTAATACTAAAAATCAACAATTCATTAAAAAGTAAAAAACAACAATCCCTTACCTCATTGTGGACAACCAATCATTATTGAGGATTTTTTGTTTGATAATTTTTCCTTTAGTTGCGTTTTCCTCTAGCCATCTAGCCCACTTTAAATTATCCACCATCAATTGAGGAGGCTCTTGCTACTCAATCATCCTATCCAAAAAAATAAAGTAGCTAGCATATTTGGTATAAATAGGCTTGAGGAATTCCTTCCTCAAAAGAGTCCTAAACAAAGCAAGTGATGTGATGATTGGAAATAAACATCTAAATGCCTCTAGCTTATGACACCACTTCCTTCACCCAATTTATTTTCCCAATGTCTTTCAATGTGTTGTTCAACACATGAACATAACATGGGGTCCAAAAAAATGTGCTTATAAGCACCTTCCACCATTAATCCAACTAACTTGCATACATGAGTTGAATCAATCACTGCTTGTACAATGTTAGAGGGTCCAAGCTCTTCTATAGCATCCTTCAAAATCTGAAATTGGAAGCTTGCATCCTCTCTCTTCCCCAAACAATCAATAGCTCTAAGAAAATAAGAGTTTGTTTAACATGTGACAATAACACTAGTTAGTGGTCGATGTCTAATATCAATCCACCCATCCATAATGATAGAGCAACCATCCCTTATCCAAAATTTTCTAATCTCCTCCATCATTATACTCACTTTGGAATATTCATTATCAAGGAGTGACGTGCGTAGCTTATGATATCTAGGGAACATATGAAGGACAACAACAAATATTTGAACAATTTTTTAAAGAACGAAGATTATGCCACATGAAATCATATAACATTAGCATATAAAATTTTAGCAATAGAATCATCAAATACATCTTGTAATTTCATGCCAGACATGTTGGAAAAACTAGTGGATCTTTTCTTTCCTCTTTGACTCTCAGGAACAACACTCCTAGATTCATTATCTATAGCAATAACACTAAAAATTAACCCACTAGGCTGCACAAACTCCATTGGCATTACTATTTTCTTGGCTTCACCCTCCATGTGCAACTTAGTCACCTCATCCTTCTTGGCTATTGTTATTTTTTGCATATTTTTACCCCTTGAGAATTAATGTCTAAAATATGGGTGTAAACTCTTGTGTAGTTTCCCCTATAGTTGTCCTTACAAATATGACACTATCATACTCTACTCCCCCCTGAATTTATTTTCTTAGTGTCTATGGTTGTTGCAAATTGTAAAAGAGGTTTTTTGGTTTAAGTGGGTCATTTTGCATACTTTGTTAAGAGGTGAAAAGGGCATTGAAAAGGATTTTTTGAACTTTTTGTCCTTGAAAGACTTTGATTCCTAGAATGAATTCCATGGTATGTTTGCTCAATTACAATTTCTTGAATCTCACTACCCTCACTAATGCTAGTTCTTTTTTTTTTTTTGCAATGTAAATGATAGTTGCAAGTGCAAACACACAAACACACAAAAACCACTCTTAATTATTTTAATTTTTTACAAAAACAAAAAACAATAAAAAATAATTTGTAAAAATAACCTTAAAAGAATGAAGTTACTTCAAATGATGGAGACTTAACCTTCTTTTCCTCTTTTATCACTTCTCTTTCCTTCAATTTATGTGATTTTCCTTAATTCACATGCATATAAACCATAAAAACATTGTGATAAGGAAACATTTAACCAAGCTTAGCTCCACTAACATAAGAGCCAATTAGAACACCCATCCATAAATGAATTCAAATTATAGAAACATCATAATGAAACAAAAATATCTAAAAATCACTTTCCAACAAGAGTACATTTTAAGTTTATTTGTCACACATTCAAGACTTACAAATGAAATGATAGAAAATAGGTGTGCATGAAAAGGGGGTCCACCAAAATGATAATAAATAGGCCTATTTTTCTTTATTTCATTAGGAAATGAGATCCACACAATGAATTGACTATCAACCCTTAGGTGAATCAAGTCAAAGTGGGAATCTTCATATTTCCTTATGAGTAAAGGATGTGGGTCAAGGTCAAACAATACTTTGGGGAGAAAAATTAAAATATAAAATCAACACCAAAAATAAATCTAACACTTGGAACAACAATATTAAACTCAAAATAAGTAGAACTAGAAAATAGATTATAGATTAGAGAAGGGAAAAAACATGTGTACATGTCGCCAAAAGTGTTTTTCAGAAGCAGATCTAGGACTCATTCTCCCATGCGAAAATTGTTCCAAGTGTAGGGTATTTCTGTAGCTTTCAAGAGCCTCCGATGTAGATCTGAATCTTCCAATTTTCCCAAGTTTCACTATTGAAATGTTGAAAATGACTTCAAGATCTTAGTTTCCCTAAGATAACAACAATTTTGACAACTTTTGTAACTTTGAAAACTTTATAAATCTTGCACTTTGAAAGGTCTTAAAGTCTTCTTCAACCTAAATATATAATCACACATATAAGAGATAAAAAAAATTGTTTTGGGTGAATATGGGTTCACCTTAGTCAAACCCCATTTTGGTAATCGAACCTTGAATTGGAATAAAGAATGAAAGAGGGAATGAAGAATGAACAAAGGTATGTTACCACTCAAAAAACCCTTGTATGAAACCTTGATAATGGAGATCTTAGGATGTCTACAACTTGAATGAAATAGCTGAATTGGATGTGGATCTTGAAACTTGAATCTTGCTTGAAATGATACTTTGAATGCTTGAATTGATCATGAAACCTACATCATTGTGTTAGCTCCAAAAACATGCATTATGCAAGAATAATTTGACATGATGAATAGATATTGAATGCTGCAATAAAACTCTAATATATCTACTCTTGAATTTCTTTAATCATAAAATTTTCTTTATTTTTTATCTCTTCAAAATGCTAGGTGAAACATAGTGAATTAACCTTGTATTTATAGGTATGTATCCTTAATTTCTTGAAATTCAAATATCACAAGCCTACATTGAATTATGGATTTAGAAATGTTCAAATACTACCAAAAATATAATTTAAATTTATGTCCTAAGGTTTAGGGATGGCACATTCACCCATAGGCGAATAGGTCTCAAGTCCAAAAACCTAGGACACACATTGCTCAATGTGCAGTGGTATGTTCATGAATTAGTGAATGTCAGATTTCCCCTTTGGAAAATTTAATTAATTAGGCTTGTAAATGAATTAAAGGACCAATTAAGTCATAACTAGGCTTAATTAATTAATAGGTCCATAAATAAGTATGAAGTGTAAAGGGATACACTTTACAACAATAAATTAAGGCATTATTAAGTCCAATTTAATTAGGAGGGCCCAAACAAGTGATAAAATCTAAAGGGTTACATTTTCCTACACTACATTTAGCCCCCACTTTAGTGAGAGGATGACATTGTGTCAAACTCACACTTAAGTAGACAATCAAAAGAGGTCTAATTGTACAATCATTGGAAGGATAAGATGACAAAGA
Organism: Sequoia sempervirens; assembly: GCA_007258455.2. NCBI lineage: Eukaryota > Viridiplantae > Streptophyta > Pinopsida > Cupressales > Cupressaceae > Sequoia > Sequoia sempervirens. Next base: position 12,570 of record VDFB02191490.1, read on the forward strand.
TCAAGGAGGATGATCAAGCCCCGAAGATATAAGATCTCATGGAAAAACTAACAAAGGCTAAAGGATACATGCCTATGTTAAACATGTATATGTATGCAACAATGACAAGATACTCAATCATACAATGCAAAAGACTCAAAGAAAGAGAAAAATAAAAGGAAAAAGGGTAGATCAAGCCTCTCCAGTCCAACGCAATGTGGAACACGCATCATTTATTTTCCAAAAAAATTTACAAGTGGAACTCATTGTCTACTATGCAAACAACATGCTCACATAGGCTAGTGAAACTTCACTATCCACTAGGTGAGCCCCCAAGGGTGGCAAATGAGAGAATCTTATTAGGCTCCCATACCATACTAAATTTATACCTTTGATAAGTTTAATAAGCAAACACATGTAAGATGGGATAAAATGAGTTAGCCCAGATCCTAGTGACAACCACAACACTACTATTCCAAAACCCAACCAAAAACAAGAGAAAATAACCAAAAACAAGAGAAAATAATTAAATGAAAAGAGAAAAATGAAAAGAAAATATAAAATAATCACTCCCTATTGAGTTGAATCACTTCTCTTGTCTCTCCTTATTTTGAAAATATCTACTCAAATTTGAAGTTGAACTTGTGCAAATACCTATAAATTGTAAGCAAGAAAGTTGGAGATAAGTGGTTGTTAAGGAAAAAATGGAGGAAAAAGGATTATTTTATAGACAACCATTTAAATGGATAAACGAGATCAATCTTCTAGAAAGATTCCAAGATCGACAGATGAGAAGAAATGCAACACATGAAAGGAAAGATTACAAAGAAAATGGTCAAGATTAGAAGGAGCCCAGAGACGATTGACGATTGAGATTCAAAAGTGAGATAGTGGAGGAAGAATATGGAGAAATTAAAAATTGAAGATAATCAATTCATAAGAAGGAATCTCTAGACAAGTGGATGCATCAATAATTTATTTCAAATTATTTATTTGGGAAAAAAGGTAAGTGGGAGAAAATTGTCATTTAATTAAAATGATTTGTGGAATAAATTTTAATTAATGGGGAAATGGGAATGAAACATTAAATAATTAATTTGAGTTAATTATTTAATAGAAAAGAGACATTGGGAGATAATTAAATAATTTTGAGAATTATTTAACTATAGAGGAATTCAAAGATTAATGAATAGTTAAATAATAAATAATGACTATTTAACTATATACGAATTTAAATATTAATGAATAGTTAAATATTTAATAATAACTATTTAACTATAGATGAACGAGGTAAGAAAATAATTAAATAAATGGTAATTTATTAATTATTGAAGAAAGGGAGAGATTAGCGATACAATTAATTTATTTAATTGACCAAGACAGAATAAAGGTTAGGAAGTGAATTAATTAAACAATTAAGAATTATTTAATTAATAGAGGAATATGATCAAGGATAATTAAATAATTAAAATTATTTAATTATACGGAGACAAAGACCAAGAAAAATGACACATGTAAACTTAGGAAATTTTTCAATGCCCACATTTTGCCCCTCTTTGATATAGTGCATTTCATCATGTTGTGTCAATGAAATTTAGTCAAAAGATTCCCTAGTGAAAGAAAGGTACAAGTATGTTCCGTTAGGAAAATTTTACAAAATTTCAAAAAAATTCAAAAAAATTGGAAAATTATCTTGATAAGATAATTTGATGGCCAAGAATCCAATGGTGAAGATGGAATTGATTTTTGAGGTTGGTAAGGGGGTCAAATTTGAGGTCAAAGACATCAAAAAGTGCTCCCAATACACAAGCTAGGAGGAAACCCTAATTTTGAACCTATAGATAGGAATTAGATTGAGCAAAAGGGTCATTTGTGCATTCCCAATTTAGAAAATCATGTAGCTCTAAGTCATTTGACTGAGAAGATGTCACCTATTCTAGATGTCATCCACGGAGGATACTTTATCTGTACCTACCACTGACCTGAGGGAGCGCCTACCCTAGCGAGTACTACAAACCCACTTTTTTTTTTTTCAATTTTCATGCATTGAGGTAGGAAAATAATTTAGCAAGCAATTTCATTGCAATATTTTGCAATGCAATTGCACGCACAAGCAATGTAGATGAGAAGAAATTCATTGCAATTGTATCATTGTGACACAATTGACTTAGGGCTAGGGTAGGGATGGTTGCATCGTGATGCATCAAATGATGTGACATAACTGGATTTTTGAGTCACATATGAAAATAAGAATGACACAATCAAATTGCTGCAATGCAATCATTGTACGATATGACACACTTGAAAAGAGAGTGATGTAATTGCAGTTGTGAGCCAATGGAAAATTTGTGTGACACACTTGACAAAACAACGATGCAATTGCCTAGTTAAAAATTTTCCCTAGATTAGAATATTTTGACTTGGTAAAATTAGGTCCAATAGCTCAACTAAAGGTCTTAGATTGAAAAGATGGCTTGCTTGATTATTTTTAGGTGTGTCTACCTCCTATCTATACATGGGAGTTGTGACCAAATGTTTTTCGACTATGGTACCAGCTAGATGATTTAGAGAAACATGCATTGCTAGATCTTGGTTTGTTTTATGTCACCTATGTGCCCATTATTAGGGAAAAGAGGGGCATGCTGATAGTGTTAGCAGAGTGATGGAACTCCGATACTAGTGGCTTCTATTTGCTAATAGGGGAGGCGATAGTCACCCTTAAGGATGTTTACAAGATATTACGACTTACGATTCATTGTGAGTAGGTACGTTGTGACCCTGCACAAGGATTGCAGACACTCTATGAGTATTATGACTATGTGATGTAGAGGGTATGGGGCTTTAGGAAAAGCACACAAAGATTACAAGGATTTCAATGAAGCACTCGCAAGCCTCTTTCAGGCACCCTATAGGAGATAAGCCTCAAAGTTTCACTTATGACTTTAAACCTTCACTTATGGAACCAAACCCTTGGGAAGCTTTAAAATACTCCAACAAACTTGTCTTGAATGGTTTCAAGCCCCAAACCTCTAACTTAAACACAAACTCACTTTTTGCACCTTGGCTAGGCTTACAGCCTAACTAGGCCTCCTGTGGTGGTTTTTTTAACTTTACTCACAACTTCCCCAAAGGACTTACCAAAAAATTGATTGTTTTAGATGTGGTTTATGACCCTATGCAACATACCTAGACCCTGATGGCACTTGTTTTGGATCAGACTTCCCAAATCTTGTTGTTTCCACAAAAACTAGGCCAAATTAGCCCTCTTTTTCAAAGCAACCCTATTCCAAACTCAAATCCAGATCATAAGACTTTCAACAGTACCTTAAAATTCTCCCAAACCAAGGCTTTTAAAGTGTTTAGGTGCCTATGACAGCCTTGACACCCTCAAACACAAAACAATCACTAAATTGCTCCAAGACTAGGGTCTCTTAAAAATTAGCTTTCCCAACACTTACAGAAGCTTTTCTTGGACTTTTCACCAATAACTCAACATAAATAAACACCTTCAACTCAAAAATATACCCCTCATTCAAGTAGATCTCTTACTGCTACACAGCCTCCACTTTCATGCACTTTGCATTGTAAAAACATGATGTACACCCAAGTATTCTTCCTTAACTGCATGTCATCTTGTTATATTTGTATTATAAATGTTAGAACAGATCCATTTCATAGGTTACAACAGCGTTCCTTCATGAAATGAATCAAACACCCATGAAAACCACCAAAAACTAGTGAAAAATCTGTGTTTTTTTAGGATAGACAACAATATAATACAAAGAACTAATTATAAATGTGTATTAGGACATGAAAAGGCTTAAATACATGTAGATACAAGTCTCTAAATCATTCCATGGTTCATTTCATCAATAACAATCAGATATTCATTAAAAAAACACAAGAAAATGCAAGAAATTGTTGTTTTCTTGCTTCTTCATGTAGCAGTCCGTACAAAATCCATACAAGAAACCAACCCTCCATAAAAATGCCTTCCCTAACCTTATAGACTCATCCCCTAACTGTCCCAACTAATTGGGATTGGTTTTATTACATTAAAGTTGCTAAAACACCTAAAAGTCACTTTCCCACCCAAAGGTGGATTTAAAAAATTTGAATACTCCAACTTGAAATTTATTAACTCTTATAAACTAAAGCCTTCTAAAACTTATTAAATTTCATTATTCAAACTTATTCGACTCAATTAAAACATTATACTCCTATGTAACTCCTAGAACATTATTTTTCCCTTTATAAAGCATTTTGGTCCTAGGGTCCTTATTGGGACCCTTAGGACTTTTGACTCCTTCAATATTTTTATCCATGCCATATGCCATTATATGCTTCAATATGTCATAGTTGATGCTCTGAGATGCTTGACAAGTCTTCATGACCCCTGCATCCTCCTGGCTCTTGAAATTTTTCTTGAAGTGCTTGGGTGCTCCTGCACCACTATGATGATGATGTAGAGCTCAGGATCTAAGGATATGAGATCAGATGGGAGACCTTGGCAGAGAGGTATGACCAATATGACTATGTTTTATGCACACTAATAGCAAGTGTGATGGTTCTTGATTTTTGAGGTTAGGGCTTCTCAATAAGTTAGGGAGAGATGATTAGGGGGATGGTTTAAGATGGTACAGTATATGCATGGGAACCATGCTTATTGGGTATGCTTTATTTATAGTTACATGATATTACCTATAGAAGGGGATAGATCTTGAGTTGTGGGGTCACATTGATGACAATATGTGACTAGGAGCACATAGTAGTGTTCCATCCAGGGTGGTTCACCATTTGGGTGCAGATGCTCCATATGTGTATCTATATTATGAAGCACTATCATAGACACATGTGGGTGATGTAGGGCTATTAGAGGCATGGACTACACACATTGGTCAACTTCATCTAGATACCATATAGAATCTATGATTTGTGGATCAGTGAGGACAATCACTTGCCATGGTGCTGAAAGCCAAGATACCTTATTAGGAAGATAGTTGAAAGAGAGCACATTATAGAGATGTATCTTCCAAAGCGGTTCAATTGACAGTTCAGGGAGAGACAGGGTGTTCCCATGGGAAAAACTAATTTTGCACGGTCCTCATAAGAGGTTCATCCATGAGGGCCTTAGATAGTTGTCACCATAGCTTAGGATGTTGATGCCATATGAGAATTAGACTCAGGTTGGATAGGAGGTGATGTTGATGTAGGGAACTAACCAGAGTATGATGCCTAGTGGTTGATTCAACTGTCTTTACCACTTATAGATTCATAGCAGCTAGCACCTATAGAGTGCAAAGGAAAGGACCGAGTGGTCAGAGAGATGAAATGGGATAGAGGGGTGGAGGGAGAGGTGATGGTGGATGGGGATATGGAGGAGGATGGGGAGATGATGAGGGAGATGGATGGGGTTTTGAATATCCAAGATACTGAGAGGTGGGGTGAATTAGTATCTTCTTAAACTTATTGAACAAATACCACCCAATTAATTTGATGCATATAATAGTAAAGATAACTAAGAGAATCAATAGAACATGAAATCACACAACACATAAACACTAGGAATTTTATGTGGAAAACCAAAAATGGGAAAAACCACGGTGAGTGTTAAAAACTCACAATATAGTATAATCGGTTATAAAATATTACAAAGGGGTTGCTCACTACCTAGAATCACTGTCCAAAATGAGAGGCTCAATTCCTATAAAATTACAATGATAAAATGGCTTACATCCAGAAAATGAACTAATAATGTACACCTAACAAGTGTTGATTCAGTTCCTTTGAAGCTCAATAAACTAGCTTGAAACACTTAATCATATTTGCACTTCTTCACATTCACATCATCACCAACTTATTCATCATTATAAAAAATATCAAAACTATGCAATATATATAGTTGATACATCTGTAAGCATCAATTAGGTTGGCCTAATTAGATGCAACTATTATTCACCAAAAATATGAACTATGGGCTTCAAGTATTCACAAAATATTTCCAAAGATAATTCAAATGCTCAACATGTTGCATCATGTCAGAATGGACCTAAGATAGGTCACACATACATTTTCAACACAAAATGAATTCACCATTACATCATCTATCCATTAGGTCGACCAAAGATAGAGCTAATAGAAAAAATGCGACAATGTAGCAATGCCAATACACCATGTGAGCATCTGAATAAGTGATATTCTAAATATACATGATTCCAACATCCATAAACCATTTCCCAAAATTGAAAGCAACAAAAATCAATAGCAAAGGATTATAGACCGAAATACTAGAGGATGATAACTGCATACTAGTTTAGATACCAGTCTAGAATACCAGATCAAACTAAGACTTAATCTTGTAGTTGCAACTCATATATCATGGTGACATCAATGACAAAAAAAAATAGAAAAATGAGATGTTCTTCATTCTTCTAACAATCTCCCCCTTTTTCATTGATGGGAACATGTGCCAAAATTTACAAGACCTCTTATGTACAAAACTTCTCCCTCTATCACCAGTATTTTCTTTCTCTATCACTTTTCACTCCCCCTTTGGCATCAAGGACAAAGGGTTTCCCAATAGAAAATATGAAAAATAAAGAATTAGCTGGATGATGGTGAGCCTTGAAGCTCCTTAACAATACATTGCCACACTGGTTTACCATTCTCCCAACTTTTCTTTTCATCAATCAACATCCTATTCAAGGATTTTAAATCCATCAGACTATCCTCTGCATCATTCAAAGTACTAGGAGTTAGATTTATCTTCTCAATTTTTTCCACACTTGCAAAAGCATTGGAAACCAGGGTGTAATCCATTCTCACAAGGTCACCTAACTGAACAATTTTTTGATGATTTCTTCCTTTTTCTTTTGTAAGATAAAGAATTTATCTCTATGAGCAGAGATGGAATTCCAGGTTGATCTATCCCTGTCCTTGGATGTGTTGTAGGTATTGGAGACAATAGTCAATTGGGACTTGATGGAGTCCATATGATTTTTAATGTTGTAAGTGGTGTCCAACCACTTCAAGAAATAAGTAAAGACAACATTTTCTTTAGTCTCACAAATCTATATAGTTTCCAAAATTTTCTCAACATTTGTCTGTTTGAGAGCACACTTTTCATGCAACACCAACAACCTTTTCTCTACCGTCTTCTCCTCAACCTCTTGCTTTATCTTGTCACCAAGTCTGAAGGCATACTCCTTAAAGGAGTTTAACATTAATCTCAAATTTTCTACTAGAGTGAGAGATGTATCAATTGATGTACTAGGTGTTGTCTCCCACAATTCCTTAAGAGCATATTCAATCACTTTTGTTCCTTTTTGGTGTGTCTCCAAAATCTTTGTTTTGTTGGATGCATGCAATGCATCACCCAATACAGACTTATGAATAGGAGAAATTTTATCTAGATCCAAACTACCTTGAATCATAGGAAGTTATAAAAGATCTAGAGGAATCACTAGTTGGAATATAATATGGCTGGATAACAAGCCTTTCAACACATCATTACTAGAGGAAGATCTCTGGGAGATCTCTAAGATTCTACAACTTGTCTTATATTTTCTTCATTCTTCCTAGCAGATTCCTAATTTTTCTCCTCTTCCTCTTCCTTATCTTTCTGTTCTTCCTTCTTTTCTTCTTCCACTTTCTATTCTTCTCTTTCTTTCTCTTTCTCTTTTTCTTCTTTACCCTTTTCATCTTCATCTTTGTCTTTGTCCTTGTTGTCATCTTCTTCATTTCCTTCATTTTCACCTTCACCTTGTTATCCTTTAGCATGATCCTTTTCACTTTCATCATTACCCTTTTCCTTTTCAACATTGTCTTTTTCACCTTCAGTATGCTTTGGAGGAGCATCATCTTGTTTTTTAGGCTCAAATTCACCCTCTTTCTACTTCTCCATTTCTGAAGGATCATTTTCAACATTTGTATAAAGAGGGATATTTGCATCATTTATTTCCAAATAAATACCTGTATCAACTATAATAGGAGGAATATCTTCCTCAACATCTTCAACATAAAATTCTTCACTAGACTTAAGTGCAAAACCAAGCATGCCATATTTCTCAGTCGTATCCCTGATTACTTCTATAGTTTCCTTATTTATTTTCTTTATCTATTTTTTATCCCTTATCATCAAAATATTCACTCTTTTCTTCATTTGAAACATATCCCCACATACCTTCTTTAGGTTTTCCAAATCATTTGGGGTCAAATCAGACCCAATTTTATTAAATGCATCATCCCTAATTTTCTCTTCAATTTCAACAACCTTTAATCTCCTTTTCATCAGGGCTAGCAACATTTTCTCAAGAAATTTTTTCTTCGCATAATCCCACTTAACATCCAATGTGATAACATATTGAATAGTGGCTAAAATTAATGTATTTATATCCTCTTTCCCTACTTGATAACAATATTGGTGTAGGCTTCAACATTTTTTCAAAAAATAACAAATAATTGAGTATGACCTCTAATTTGAAATGGGGACCATGTCTTATCAAAATGTCCATCTATTCTTCTAGGTCTAGAGAGGCTTCTTAGACACCTTAGCTTTCTTTGACTTTGGTTTCGTGTGCACATGAACACCAAATTCTTGTTCTTCATCTTCTTTAGAAGATGACACAATATTCAATCTCTTAGAAACAATGCTAGCTTCTTGAGAAGTACCTTCACTAGAGGATAAACTTCCTCTTCTCTTCCTTACCAATTTTTCTTCAGGGTCCTCATCCTCTTCATCTTGATCATCAATGACACTAAGGTTTTTCTCCCTTGTAGCTTTTTATTTCTTTCCTCTCTTCCTAGGTGCCACCAAAGGAGTTTCTTTCCTTTTCCCAAATCTTGTAGTAGGTCTAGAAGAAGCTAGGCCTTTACCTTTATCAACAGTATTGGCTTAACTTTCATTGTAGGGGCTAAGTAGGGTTTAGAAGGAGTAGTCCTATTGGATCTCCTTAGACTTGATGATTATCCCTCCATATATTCTCTCTTAGCCCTACCTATTACAATATCCTCATTAGTGTAACCAACTTCTCTAAGCTTATTTTCCACATTCTTTCTTATTATTGGCTTCTTGTGCTCCAAGTGAACCTCCATAGATTTTTTAGCATAAGTGTCAATTCTAGGTTCATTGGCATCTTTTGGAATTTTCAACAACATTTGTACATAGCCCTTGGATTCATCTTCTTTTATTTCATAACCCAAAGGTTGAATCCATATAGTTCAGGGTTCAATAGCTTTGATCATACATTCATCATAAGAGACATGAAATATGATAACATTTCTATATTTCTCAACAACTTTCCTTGGAATAATTTCTCTCATTAATGTTGATCTTGAATGCAACAAAGAATATTGTTAGAGAATTATCTTTGTTCTTAAAATCACCCTAATTATGTAAGTGATCAAAAATTTGATATGCCATTGGTCTGAATGTACCCCAAAAAACCATATCATCCCTTCTAGGAAGTCTCTTTAGAAAATAAAACAATAGACACATCATCGAAGAACCAAATTTAAATGCATAATTTATTTCTTTGGTCATCCTTAAATTCTCAAGAAACTATTTTTAGAGAAGTTCACACAAATCATAGTTAGCACCATTAACTACCATATCAAAACCAATATAAATAGCTATGGCAGAAACATAATTCTCTATGTTGGTGAAGTAAATTTTGTGACTGATCATTATCACAACATACTTTAGAACATGATTAGTGATAGAATTTGTTGTAAGAGATCTCTTGTCATATTTGGAACCAATGAGATCCATCACCACTTCATTCTTCATACCTTTCAACATGGTAATGGTCCGGTATCATAGAGTCCAATAACAAGCTTAATTGCTTCCTTAGTTATTAGATGCAGTCTATCAGTCCACAAGAATTTATCATGTACTATGTAGAGAACTAGTTTCACTTATTTATCATCAACCATGAAACTAAAATTAGGAAAGTAGTTCCATCTATTTAATCTCTTCACAACAATATTTGAGTATACAAGTTTCACCAAGAAATTATCTCTAGTGAGCTCATTCTACCAAATATTTATCAATTTACTGTGATTGAATTAATCTATTTTTACTCGAATGTACATTCTTGTATCCTCAGTCGACATGACCCCATGAGGGATTGGTGAGAAGGAACCCAGATGGTCATCTTCAATAACCTTCATAGAATATTTCCTATATGATGGTCTAGGTCTTTCTGACACTTTAAAAACTATAGGGGTTTCCATTCTTCAAAATTTTGACCTCAAAAATTTCAAAAATATGATTCACACAATCCCACAACTTGCACAGAAAATTAGAATACCTTTATCTTCATGAAGAACTAGAACTAGGGTTTGCACAGCTCAAACTCCAAATCACCTCAAGAATGCTCCAAAATGGTCTTCAATTCCTTCAAATGAACAAGTGATTAAAATTATTTACACATTCACTCTATAAAATGAGTATCTGCCCTAATTCACATTAAATGTGGTAGATTTCAAAAAGCTACTAAAAACTCTTCTTCCCAACATAGAAAAACCATAATTTTCTCCACAAGTGATCATTCCTACACTTTTTCTTCCAGTTCCATTTCCATAACCTCTAACTATCCATTATTTACAACATATCCTCATTTCAAAGACTAACATGCCAAACATCAAGGGGTTCAAATGATTTTTTGTTAAAGCTCCCCCTAAGACCCTGCTAGAACTAATTCATGGGGGAATTGTCTACACTGGATGAGGGAACAGATGCATCTAACCTTTTAGGCTCTTATTTCTTCCTCCAAATATTATTCATTTCTTTCTTAACCTCATTCTTGTCAACTTTTTTCACTAGTTCATTCTTTTCTACTAGAGCAAACTGTTTCCCTTCTTACTTCTGCAAACTTCTGAGATATGTCCTAGTTTGTTACAATTGTAGAAGACAACAATTTTTTTATTAGTTTTTCTTCAATTAACCCTTGACCTACACTGATTAGCTTTGTGTCCAAATTTTGACATGTATACTAGTAACCATTAAATGAAGGATTCATTGTTCCTCCATTAGACCAATTTTCCATCTAGGTTCTACATTCACTAGCTCTATGTCCAACTTTCGTGCATGCAAAACATTGACCAAAGAAGGAACTAGGAAATGAATTCATCCCACTCCTATACTCTATTTCCCTATGACCAAATTTATTACATGAAAAATAGACACCATTGAGGTTGAGGGGAAGTGAAAGGGAGGCAGGGAGGAGCATTGAGAGGGTGAGATGGATGGGCGGAGATTCTTCAAGAGAGGATTATCTTGGGGATGGTCAAGGATAAGGGACTAGAGGAGGGAAGTGTAGAGAAGAGATTTCTGCCCTGTAGGCTCATGTACAAGCCTTAGAGTAGAGTTCAAGGCGATAGTGGAGAGAGATGATCTTAAGGCTAGGATTCCTTGTGGAGAGGGATCTAGTTGTCATCAATCAATAGCGAATGAATGATTTATTTATAGCACATGTAATGGATCTATGGTAGATGTCATGTGGGGGTATGCTAGGGCCAGCGGGGCTATTTAGTACTACAAATATCTGAGAGGGTGGTACCACTAGAGAGGAGGAGCCCACATTTTTAGAGTGAGTGGCTACAAGGTAGGTCATGTACTAGGACAAATAGAGGGAATCCTCACAATAGGTTAGAGGGTTAGACATCAGATGTGATACAGACCACTCCATAAGACAGGTCATCCACCTCAGAGCATAGGGCTAGAGATTCATATCTTCGAGAGCATAGGGGTGCCCTAGGGACAAGAGATCAAGGAAATTTAGGGTATGGCCTATTTTATACATTATGTATGTGGACACTATTTTTTTTATTATCAAGCCTATGAACTCCATTTTATTTGACATGATACATCATGAGATTGTACATATGACACATTTTTGAGTGATATATATGATATGATTTTGGTAGTGATTGATGATATGCATTGTTATGTGATTATACTTCATGTTTATGATTATGTTATGCTATGGATTTTCATGCTCTTATGATGTCTATTGATGGATTCTATATGATGATGTGATGGTTTAATGTGCCTTGTGATCATGAATTTATGATTATGTTATAAATATTTATATTTTTATGATATGTACAAATAATGAATACAATAGGAGTGAATGTGATGTGATATGTAAATGTGATTACTATTAATGTAATTGAATGTTTCTATTATAATGAAAAATGTGATGGTTGAGAATTTTTAATATGAATGAAAAATGTTATGTATAATGTGATATATAATGCACTATATATGAAATGTAATGTAATGTGATGTGGAATACAATGTGTAAGATCTATCATAATGTAATGCAACATGAACGATGGAAATGAACTATGATGCAATGTACAATGCAATGTCATGAGTTGTTATAATATAATGCAATAAAATTTTAATTTTGTATGGATTATTTCTATGTTTTTTTATTTTCTCATGCAAATGTACGAGACTTAAGATGACAATGATGTTTATGGTGATAATGCTTTCTATGATATTTAATAATATGATCATGTATGCAAGATTTTTTTGTGTGTCATAGGAATCTATTAAGATGCAAGCTAAATAAATGTTAGAATAGAAGAGACAGATGTTAGCATGAAGAAGGATAAATGAAGATGGAGTGCCAAACATGAAATAACAAGGGGCCAACTTTCATTCTTTTATATTTATCATCATTGGGCATCAAAATTGTCACAAATGGAGCACAAACACCATGGTATTACATAGACCAAGGTGTGCATGGTGACCATTTGTGAGAGACAAGTAGTCAAAAAGACAAAGCCAAAAGACAAGGAATGTCCCAGTTCATACTAAGGACCCAAGTATCCTATCCTTTTTTCCAAGACAAACCAAAGAAAACAAGCAAAGAAAAGAGGTCACAATCCATCATCATCCCTCTAAATCCCTTAATAGGACATCCTTGAAGTAACTAGTAACATAACCCAAAATCAATTAGGGAAGATAAGACAAACTCAGACAAACAATGTGTTTTCTAGAGAGATAGTGTTTGCCAATAATATTGATATGATTGATAAGGTTGACCAAGATGACCGAATTTGACTGATAAGGTGAAAATAATTGATTGATAAGTTCATAAAGGCTTAATATTTGAGTTGATTGATTGTTCTTGGTTTTAGGAACAACACATCTTGATTAAGGCAAGATTAATTGACCAAGATGACAAATTTATTGGTTTTGATAATGTTTGATTGATATTACCAATTGATGTGATGATGCCTAATTTTAGGAAAGACATATCTTGTTGGGGGTAACACATTTGATAGATTTGACTAAGTGACCATTGTTGATAAAGCACCTAGTTTTAAGAAAGACATATCCTACTTAAGGTGAATGACAAGATTGACAAAAAATAAAGTTTAATCTCAGGAAGGACTCATCTTGATAAAATATGAGAGATAACACCAAATGAGATAAATGACATAATGCCACATTCTAATACAAGACCAATGACTTGATCAATTGATTGATGATAAGATGATTGATTGGTTGAAAATAAAATATTTGTTGGTTATGTTTTCCTGATGATTCATGACTTGGTTCTAATGATGATTGCTTGTGGAAAAAAAAAATGACAAGACTCAAAAAACCCTAAAGGACTAACCTAGGGCCTCAGGGGATCACCAATTGATGGCCTTTCATATGTTATACATGTAGAGACCTTGTAGTTTGACATGACTGAAAGGATATTGTTAGGTCCTATCACTTCAGTTGAAAATTTCATCAAATGTATTGACTGAGTAGTGTTTGAAGGTTGTATGCAGTAGCAAAAATGTTGACTAAATCTGACCAGGTAGTGTTTGAAGGCTATATGTAATAGGAAACATCTTGACTATCTCTCATACTTTTATGAATGTTTGAAATATTTGAAAACAAAATTAAACTAAAAGGCCATTAAACTAGAAAGCATAAATTTATGAACTAAAAGCATGAAATTATTAACCTAGAAAGCATAAAATGATTAAAGTAGAAATCATGTAATTTACTTGAAAGAAAATGCTTGCAATAAAACTATAAAGTTTAATGAAAAAGCTATCATCTATCATCTAACTATTAATAGAAATCAAAATTAACAACCTACAACTGATAACCAGAGTGGGTGCTTTGGAATTTTAGATAAATAGAACTAAAGATTATAAACTCAAACTACAACCTGCGGGAATAACTTAACAGACCTCAACACATTCATTCACATTTATCATGTAAAGAATTGAAAATGAAAATACTTATCTATCTATTCTATGATTCATTTGAGTGGCCAGTTCTCGGTACTACTACGCTTAACTCATATCACATGAACTTTTGTAACTTTAAGATTAATCCATCCAAGATAACTCTATCGCACAATACTAGTAACTCAAAATGAGACGAGAAAAGCTTATTCAATTCATATCAAGAAAATTATAACATAAAGGCATAGTTCAAAATCACATTATGACATCATAATGATATCTAGTATCATTGTTTTTGGCAGTTACATATTTATACAAAAACTGCTAACAAAATCCTAGAATTCAAATGGTGAAGATTGTAACTGAAAAAGTATTCAATAGAATTCAACTAACTAATAGAATTAGGTCCATAAAATAAAGAATTTAAAAGGCTCAGCATGAGCCATAAAGTCTTTAAATAGAGAATAACATAAAGCTTTAAAAGACTTGATCCACTATGCACTTCCTAAAATTTTGGCACCTAGACTTTCGGTGCTCGTCTTCAACTACCTTGAAGTCTGCTTTAAAATCCACTTGGCTGAGCATAATGAATTGTACAATACTAAAAACTATACCATTATGTTATCACTGGTCAGCTTATTTCAATCAATTTTAGGAAATAAAGATTATAACATTTTTTCACAAAAAGTAAGCAATTACTAATCCTAAAGATAAATAATTGGCAAGGTAAAAGTGATTGGGAGAAATAAGGAAGGGTATTTGGATTATTGTATTTATGAGATTATTTTTACCTCATCACTTCTCCCCTTCCTAAGCTTGAGCAGGTCCTCCTGCTCTTTGCTATGTCCACTATCTTCAATTTCCCCTGTTCTTGTTTAACTCTTCATACTTAGCACCAAGGTCATAAAAATTGTCTGCTTCTCTATCCAAATCCTCAGGATTTCTTAGGAAACCTTCATTGAGTCTGACCCTTGTTGTCCATGACTGGAAATTTTTAGAGTTATGATCTGTAGTAATATGCACCGCAGAGGGTGGTGAAAGAAGTAATGGGGGTCTGTAACTCATTCCCATCCAATTAGTTTTAATTTGTTGTAGAATATCAGCCAAGGCCTTTGCTCTTCTTTAGGACCACTTAATGTTAGTAGGTGAAATCACCTCTCTTCTTTTAAGGTGCATGGGGAGAGGAGTGTACCTCTCTTCACAAGCATTCCAAGATTTTCCTATCAATTTGGGGCCTTAGTCTTTAAAATGCTCAAAGCATAGTTGAAGGTTATCATTATACTTACTTTTCACTATTTCTTTAATCTTAATGCTTTGGAACTGTGCTTTAAAAGCATAAGATTTCCTATGAGGGTACCACATTTGGATTCCAACAGTCTTTTATCCATGCGCATACTCTCCTATCCTTTCTTTCCATTGAATTTGGTTTTGCATGGTAGAGAGAAATTCCTTGAGTTGAGCTTCACCAACAAAGAAATTAACATAGAAATTTGTATATCTCTCCACAAACAAATTGTGAACAAAGAATTCACACAAAAAATCTTGTTCAGCAAGAGTTGATTCTATAAATATTTTCACAAACTCTTTATCATCAGGATCATGTGGTTGATTGCAGGAAATTATTAATAG
>VDFB02191493.1:0-45307 GCA_007258455.2 Sequoia sempervirens
ATGGTCTAAAACAAGATCCTAGAGCTTGGTACTCCAAACTAGACAAGCACTTACAAAGTCAAGGTTTCACTAAGGGTGGAGTTGACAACAATCTTTATTTCATGACTAAAAATGATAATATTCTAGTTGCAGTAGTGTATGTTGATGATATCATTTTTTGAAGTAATGATGAAAAACTATCTCACTCATTTCCTGATGTTATGAGATTAGAGTCTGAACTTTCCATGATTGGGGAACTTTCACTCTTTTTAGGATTACAAGTTTCTCAGCTTCCAAAGGGAATTTTTATCTCTCAAATGAAATACGCAAAGGAAATGTTGAAAAGGTTTCATATGGATGGTAGTAGGCCAATCAGTACACCAATGGAAACTAGTTGTAAACTTGGTAAAGATGAGGATTCACTTAGTGTGGATTAAAGTCTATACAGGTCCATGATTGGAAGTTTACTTTACTTAACAACATCTCGACCTGATATGATGCAAGCTATTTGTTTGGCTGCAAGGTTTCAAGGTTCACCTAAACAATCTCATTTGAATGTTGTGAAAAGAATTTTAATATATATTAATGGCACTATTGATTATGGTCTTTGGTACCCCAGGCATGATAACTTCACTTTATTTGCTTACATTGATGTTGATTGAGTTGGTTGTCTAGATGACTGAAAAAGCACATCAGGTGGAGCATTCTTTCTAGGTGGCAGACTTGTTGCTTGGCTTAGCAAAAAATAGGAATCTACCTCATTGTCTACTGTTGAGGCAGAATACATTGCAATAGCTACTTGTTGCACACAAGTGTTGTGGATGGTTCAAACCTTGGAACTACAAAAGTTGAGGTATCAAAACCTGTCTCTATCCTATGTGACAATACAAGTGCAATTAATATTTCTAAAAATCTTGTTATGCATTCCCATACCAAGCACATTTCAATCAGATATCATTTTCTCAGGGAAAAAGTGTTTGCAAATGAGGTAGCTCTGGAATATGTTTCAACAAAAGATCAAATTGTTGATATTTTTACTAAACCCCTACCTAGAGAAGTATTTGAACATTTGAGAGTAGACTTGGTGTCTCTTACATCTCTTCAATGATATTTCTTACCAGCATGGTTTTAGGGAGTGTTGTCAATCAGATTGACCCGAACACTTGAATGATTAAATTCAGCAATCTTTGAAACATGGGAACTATCTTCAGGCTGTGGGTATTCCTATGGCGAAGATAGACCTCCAGTTCTAGGCTAGTTCCTATATGATGATCAATTAGGTACTTGAATAATTTATTCTGAGAAAAGGGTAAAAGGGACTAAACTAAATGCATGAACTCAAATTAAAACCTCGGTGATGCACCTAAATGATGGTATTGCATGCAACCTGTTTCACAATTACACTTCAATAATCCTATTCGCACAACTAAATCTAAATAGTTTAACCACATAAATAATTTATATGAAGGCTTGACTGTATTACTATCTTCGAAGGAAAATAACGTCTTCACAACTAAAATAGTAAAGTAAGCCAAATGCACAACATACAACCTAGGGAATCAAACTTGATTGTATACTAGCACATATGAAATGAGGTGGGAAAATAAAGGTTTCTGAGATTAAACACGATAAATTCCTTATCAAATTCACAAAGCATGACACCTGAGATTCTGAAGGCAAACACTTTAGCGTATTGAAAGGTAAAAGGAAAGCTCTTCAAATTAATGAAACTTGATTAACCTGTAATAACCTGCTACTGTATTAATCTGTAAAATGTTGAGTTACAAGATAGTCTTCTTTGCTGAAGGCAAAGGTAGAAAACCATAACTGAATTGAAAAAGATAAACTTTTTCAATATATACAATATGAAGGCACTCCAAAGTGCATGAATAAGCAACTGAAAGTGATCTGAAATTGAAAAGATGACAATCCCAAAGTGAAATCCGAGCACAAGTAAAAATCCCTGAAAATGTGGCTCAAACTCATGTAAAATGAGTGAACTCAATCTCGAACTGGCCGTCATAAAGCATATAATTGAACTGCAACTCAAACTGAAATTGAAATCCCTGAAAAGGTGATTAAAGCATGCAAAATTGCCTCGTTTTTACCAATTCGCCCATGCATATTTTAAAGTCCATCTTTCTCATTACGAATCTCCAGTTGACAATCTGATTCTTCAAGTTTGATTTACATCATTTGCATGATTTTACCTAAAGAGGATTAAGTGATTAAATATTAAAAAATAAACCATTATATGATTTTTTTTAATATCTAAATGTGGAAAAGCCCTCCTTATTTCATTTTAAATATTAATGTAATATACATTAATATTTAATTACATTGATAGCTCCAAGTAAAATCATGCAAATAAACATGAGTCAAAGTAATCATTTTTTCCTAGACAGGAAATAATGACTTAGATAATGCGCATGGACTCATGCAATAATTATGCTTTGCTTGACTTTGAAAAACATAGACCACGGGAGATAAATAAAAGATAATGATTAAATTAAAATCATTCTCTCATGTCAACTTAGGGCAGGATGAAAAAGCTCGAACCCTAAATTCATGAGCATTTTTCACTTTGCATTTTCACTGAAAAAGCCTCTGTTGTGCCGCCATGAAGGGTTCTGAAGTGGTATAAGCATATTCTGTAATTTTTTGTGCATTCATTCTAGCCGCTATTGAGAACCTTCTGGTAATTTACAAACTGAATCTGGCTTTGAAAGTATTCTCTTCATATACAAATGAGGTCAGCCTTAACTTTGCATTCCCTGTTTACTTTTTGGTGATAAAATGCTGAATTTGAGCCCCTGTGAATGCAAAAACAATGAATGAAATTATTTTTCCCCATATATTTTGTGTACAACGGCTTCAAAAGGTTGATTATTTCTATAAAATGAAGAGTTCTTAGCACTCCAGTTGTCATCATTTTTCTTTATATATCTGAAGCTCTTCCATTCTTCATGGGCGCGATTGTACTTGTGCTTCTGAATTTATCATTCTTCTCATACCATATTTTCCAGCCATGGGCTTACTAAGAATTTCTTTTATTTGAAATATCTGTTAATGGCTCTTTTCGTTCATTCTTCTTGTCTGGGCGTCATCAAAACCTTTCTTATTATTTTTTTTTTACAAAGGTATGCAAGGGTTTTAAGAACCCCAGGCCGTCATGAGAAGCTTTTAAATTTTCCTTTACTCTATATATAAAATTAAGATGGCTCAACCCTTGTTCTTTTGAGTTTCAAATGTCGTAATCTGAATCTCCATTCCTGAAGCTTAATCATCTGACATACTAAGCTGACCTTTGTGTATTTTCTACGATTTTTCTTAGTATGAAACAAGATAAAATCCATGAAAATAGATGAAAACCCCTTATGTAGTGAACTCCATGAATGGTATGAAAATATTTTCTATTATATATTGTTGTTTCATAAAGGCTTTTCCAATTGATGATTATGACTTCAAAGTCTATGCAATTTTACTTTAACAGTAGCTCCATTTTGATTCTCATCATACTGTTTTATGTGTAATTGAGCAGGCTGAACCATTATTGTTCCAAATCTATGTTATTGTTTCCTTCATTTTCAAGCTTCTCACTGTCCTTTCTTACTGTCCAAGGATGCTTTTCATTCCTTTATGACTATCATAAACTACTGTAACCATTTCTCATTACCATGAATGCTATAACAATAGTCTTATTTAATTTATCAACTTTGAAGCAGCAATAGCATTCATGACTATTCTCTACATTGTGACTCCATTGTTCCTTACTAAGGTTGTCCATTTGAAGCATATATTGAAATGTTCATAGTTGCTGCTCTTAATGATTGTTGTTGTAGGTATCATGGTAATGGCACTTGGATGTTTTAAATATGAAATTGATGAGCTCTTTTACTGCATTTTAAAGATCATAATACAACCTCTGACCTAGGAAGTATTTTTAGTGTGAAAAGCTTATTCAATACCGGTAATTGTATGATATTCAATGTTGTGTTGTACGTGCTCTTGCTTTATTAAATTTCAAAAGAGAAATAACAACTAGTTTTAACATATGTGTGCAAGCACAGTTAAACCTCATTGTATCTTGTGAAATAAATTTCAAAACTCCATGAAATAGGTAAGTGTTTGATATTCTATTTCAATTTCTCTTCAGTGTAAAGAGGCTCGATACTTCATTTGAATGTAATATGAAAATGTAAAGTAGAGTTGAAAATAGAGGTACCAATGAAAACTATGATGAGCTCTCACACTATTTGATCCTTTCTTGACATGAAGAGCAAAGTTATGCTGTATGCTCAAACTATTTTTTTTCTTGAATCTCTTTGAAATAAAGTTGCTTATTTGATTATTTTCTTTGTTTCAACAGCTCTTTTGATGACTGTTTTGACATTAATGAACTCTCACATGTAACTTGAGAGTGTGTCTTCCTTGATATGCTGATCTCAACCCTTGTGGGAGCCCATTTTACTCCACATATCTGATGAAATGATCTCGAACATGATGAACCTGTTCCTGCACACTGAAACAAACATGTTAGCAAAAATAAAAGAAGCTGAAAGCTTCCATTGAGTTATATTTTCTTGATTGTCGGCCTTTCATCTGATGAATGCTTGTTTTGATGCAAATTATATTTCTGTTGATAGCATAGGCGTAAGGCAGAATGTAATTCATCATTGCTTAGAGTATAACTCTAACACCACTCTTTTACAATTTTGCAGGTTCATGGAGTGAGGAAACAAAGCTGCAGCTGCTTGGAACCATGACGGCTGAAGATACCAACGAAAGTGATTCATCATTACAGGCAATGATGAATTGCTCCTCTTCTTTACGCTTATGTTATTTTCAGCAGTGTAGTTTGTCCTTTGAATTTTGTATTCATCTTTTGATTGTCAGAATCAAACTCAATTACTCTCGCAGCTTGTGCGAGATTCAACATTTTTACAAAATGAATAAAAGCATTACTATGCAAGTTTTTCTCAATTTTCTGTTTTAAATGTTTGCACAATAAAACTATGATTCATATGTAAGATGATCTCAATGATGATCAATGAACACTTAATCAGCAAAACATGAAAATTTTCCATACCTATAAATGATGAACTTCATTCAACTCTACCTGTTGAGCTCGAAGTGAAAAATAGGTAAAAGGAGATTTCATGTTTTATTTTACCCCTAGTTTTGTTTTCTCATGCAAATGTTTGATGCATGCCAGTTGTTTTTCCTTCATGGGATTTATCTGATGCTATAGTATAGTAGCTATTCTTTGTCTCTACACTCTAATTCAGCTTCTCTTTTTTTCTTCCCTTTGGCATTGTTGTCAAAAAGGGGAGAAAGTATAGTGATGAATTGTTGATTTGTAGTATTATTACAACATATGATATTTTTGTGCCAGTCTTTGGTATGTCAGATCAGAGATATGAATTGTTGATTTGTAGTATTATTGTAGTATAACTATTATTGCATCATATATGATATTTTTGTGTAAGTCTTTGATATGTCAGATCAAATATCAGATTTAATTTTTTTGTGGCAGTGGTACTAATGGCAGTGGCTATGGTTATAGGATTAGCAAGTTGATGGTTGATGAATTGCACTGGTAATTTTTTTGGATGTTGTGGTTTCATAATATTTGACATCAATGCCAAAGGGGGAGTTTGTTGACCCTATTTAGCATTTTTGTTTTGGCATTATGTCAAATATGGCAAGGTTTCAAGGTTTCAAGGCTATTTATTGTAATGATCGCCTACAAGGCAGATGGTTGAAATTAGGATGAGGATCACATGGCATATACCACTAATTTTCAAGGTTTGTCGGTGGTATTTTCACTCACATGTTTATGTGTTGAAAGGTCTAGAAGCATATTTTTGAAATTCAATATTATTAATCATTTGTGCAAAATAAAAAAGTATGAGGAAGAAGTTAGGGTTTGTTGTGCTCATAATGGTGTTGATGGTTTTGTGACATGGCAATGCTAGATAGTGGTTTCTCAGTTCAGTAAGCTCAATTTCAAACAGGAGAATGTGTTTTTCAGTAAGCATAAAAGTGGTTTTTCCTTCATTCTTCAACATTCTGGGAATATTGTTCTTTATCATTTTTTTTTGTTTTGAAGCACAAAGTTTTTAGTCTTATTCTCCATTGAGTTTGTTACTGTTAACAAATGGTCAAGCATTCGTTATTTTTTTTTAAAAATAGATTCAATGATTCAAACATTTTTTTGGCCGGAAAAGATTTGTGGTTACTCTAGTTTTACCTAGTTACCAGTCGAGGTTTACTTCATGGTTTATTGCTTGGTGGTTTGTTGTTGTCGACCTGCAATTTTTTATTTCCCTCGACATATTTGGTTTTGTGGCTAGGGCATGAGATTCCTATGTTATAATGTTGTTTCATTAATAAGAAAAAAGGGTTTGCTAAATGGTATTTTATTCGTTGTTTACCCTCAACTAAGATTTAGTTTTTGGCTAGGTCTGTATAGTGTAAATCTCTTATTGTGAGACCTATGCATATGCATAGTTGATAGAATAATGTGTAAAGCTTTATCTGCAACTTACTGTGTCAACCCCTTATGCATGCGACCTATATTCACTTTATACATGCATGAATATTGTTTATTTTCAACCTATGGATTGTGTGATGTCTTGTATATTGTTGTTTAGGTCTTCAGTGAGTCAGGTTTTCATCTTCGAAGAGACTTATTCATGAAATAGTTGGAATGTGAAAATTAATGACATGTGTTTTGGTTGGCAGTTATTTCAGTTGGTTTCATTTTTTTTGAAAATGGCTACAATATTTAAAGAGCCTATGTACAGAGGAATGCATTCAGTTGGCTGAGTTTGAAAAAGGCATTACTTGAGAATACTTATGTTGTTTTTGAGATGATCATATCCTACCATTATTGAAGACTTCAAATTATTATTGAAGTTGTTTTTGAAATATTCTAAAAGCAATTTTATTAAGGGATGATGTTTTGTTAGCACATGTTCTTGTATCTTCTGAAAAGTTACAAGAACAAGAAATGTATTGAAAGAAATAGAGATTGAACTCTGTCTAGTTTTTACCTTATCATATTCATGAGATGTTTAAAAATGTCAAGGAGGCAATTGGACAAAATATGCCAATGAGGCCATTGAAACTTCAATAATCAATGAGATTCATTTTTTAAGCCAACGAGGCATCATTTCTGGAGCGGTTTTTTTATCCCTAGAGGGTTTTCCACTTGTCAAATCTTTGTCTTATGGTCTCATTGTTTTGATGTGATGACATTTCATGATTGTGATGATCTATGATTTTCTTTAATATTTATTATATCAGTTCTTTAATAATTGCATTCAATTCATGAATGTATTTATCATTGAAATATTAAGAGCATAAATTGTTCAATTCTTTTCAAAGGAAAAAGTTAAAATTTGTCTAAGACACTGATTCACCCCACCCTCTTGGTGTCTTCTTCACTCCAACATGTGTGTGTGTGTGTGTGTGTGTGTGTGTGTGTGTGTGTGTGTGTACATATATATATCAACATATGTATATGAGTTAAATGAGGAAATTGAAAAAAAAAAATAGATTGGATTACACAATAACAATAATGTAGATATGTTAGTGAGTAAAACTTGGTACCATTAGTTGTTAATGACACATACACAAAGATGAAAAAGAAATTTTTGAATATATTCATTTGATTTTAACTAATTATGACTACATTTCAATATTAATAAAAAAAAGTACATATATATCACAACTTTTAGAGTTTTTTAATTTTAAAATGTTGATAACATTTAATTTTAATTTGATTCTTCAAATTTAAAATTCATGGTAGGTTCTATTTTTTTATTTCATTGTGGAAAGACATATTTTGTAGTCATAGCAAAGGAATAAAGCATATATAAATGTAAGTTATTATTTATTATGTTGTATAGAAGAACGGAATACTTTAATAAAATCAAATAAATGTGATGGAACATTGTTTTGCATATGTTATGTTGTAGTACAATGAACACAATTGAAATGAGTCAAAATACTTAAAAATAGGATTCATTTTATTGAATACTACCTTGACAGTATGGTTTATTAGTATAACCACCTAGTAATTGCTAATGATGTGTCTCTTCATCTTGTTCCACACACACATGGACATCATAAGTGGAGACTAAACAGAGATGATTAGGAGAAAATATTATCTATTATTGAAAAGAAAGTTAAAGAAATTGATATGGTATGAAAATATGGGTAATAATTTTGTTCATTGGACATGTATGATCTCTAAACTAGATATAATCAATTCAAATATAATCATTAACAAAAAACTAGATCTTCGATAGATACTTTATGTGACTTAGTCAATATAGGAAGGTTTAGAATAGGTTTCTTAGACCTCTACATAAGAGGAGGTCTATGGAAATTAGGTGTCTTAGGTCTATTAGAATAAGGTTTATAATAGGTTTCTTAAGTGTCTTAGACCTCTAGACTAGAAATTCAGCTATATAATTTAGGTTCTTAGGTATACTAGAAGAAGGCATAAAATAGGGGTCATGTGTTTTTTAGGTCTAATGTACAAGTTTAAGTATAGAATAGGCGTATTATGTATACTAGAATAATGTATAAGATATATGTCTTAGGTGTCTAGGTATAGTAGAAGAATGTATAGAATAGATAGTTGTGAGTCTAGGTTAGGGTAGGATATGAGAGATTCCACCTTCACGTAGTTGGCCTTGTTAATAGAGAATAAATATTCTTGAAGATAAGGGAAACTCATTTTGATTAGTCTCTAGTTTAATATAACATTTAAAATAAAATATTATATGTTGCAACCTTAATTAAATTTTATATTAAAGTTATATATAATGTTGACTCATAATATATAAATGTATTATTACCTTTATATGAAGAATGTCATATGCATATTCACACATTAAAAATACATAAAATATTTTAAAAAGAGTGATACATACTAAATTATAAATGATGTCACCGTGTACTTACAAAATTTGCTTAACAAATGCCTCTTCAAATATGTTTTGCAAGTGATGTTACATTTTTATTTTGCAAATGCCTATAATTTATTATGTTCCTTAAGATAATGGTAGAGTATTGATAAATAATTGATGAAACATATGTTAGAGTAAAATGTATTTCCAATTATTTATTTATTTAGTTATTAGGTTTATTTTCCTCTAATTACTTAAGCTTACTTAGGTCATGCTATTTATGTGTCTCATGTCATTAGATGAGGACACACGTCATGATCTTGTTTTATCTTCATCTAGGGTTTCTAGGTTAATTATTCTATTATAAGGATTACGTATTGTATAATCATTAGAAGATGAACATTCATAATGATTCATGCTTTTTGGATCAAAGCCTTTGGCCTCCATATTTTTCTATTCTCTTTCTGGATAGGCTTGTTTGTAGGCTATCCTTGGGAGTTGTGGAGTTGATTTTCCAACTCCAACATGGTATTAGAGCTCCAAACTTGTAATCCTTCCTTTTTTGAGAGATTTCGTCCTTGAGCTATCATTTGGTGCATCTTGGAGAAAAATAGTGTCTTCCATTAGATTTAGAGGTGTTGGAGAAAGGATTTTCCTTTTGTTTGGCTTGATTTGGAATCCTAAGGTTAGATCTGTGAGGGTTTGAAGTAGTTTCTTTTTCCAGATCTAGGGGTAGCTGCAATTTCAAAGTATTTTGGGCTGAAAAGAACCTCACAATTGCATTCAAGAGGTTGATTTGATGAATTTTGATATAAAATTTGACCTATTTTGGTGTTGAGAGTTTTTGGGGCAATTTTTTTTACCAAAGAAGCCATACGGCCTCCCTAGCACGTAGGTTGAGGTATTATTTTTTTATTTTTTACTGTGTTGTTTGTTTCAAAATATAAAAATTAAAAAAAATATTTAAATCCATTTTAATAAAGGGGTTACACTGGCTTTTTTTGTTTTAAGGTGCAATGCACCCATATTATTAGGGGTAAACACTTTTGACCAGAGCTATGAACCAGTTACAAGAAACCACAAGAAACTACCTAACTCGTGAGCACAATGACCCAACGAAGGCACAAGCCTACGGACACTTTGGCCCAACGAGGGTTTGAACCCTGGTGGCCGCCACTACAAACCAAGCGACTTGACCACCAAGCCACGCCCTTATCAGCTAAGTTAGGTTACATGAGCTTTTTCATTACAATTTTTTTTTGGGTTTGGGGGCTATGACAAGGGGTACTACCCTGCTATTATGTGGCAGACAACGACCCCTTGAGCCCCACCCCTCTGCTATGGGGTACCATGGGGGTATCGCCCTCTGCCATTTTGGCAGGGTGGTGGGCCCCCCTCAGGCTTCGCCCAAGGGCAACGGCCTCACCGTCGCCTTAATTTTTTTAATATTTTTTTTTATAAAAAAATATATTAGCTTTTTAGCAGTTTTTTTTTACTTTCTATATAAAAACTTACAATTTTTTTGCAAGATAAATTCACCTACTTTGTACTTGGAGATATTTTTATTAGAGGTTCTAACCTTGGTGGACCTCCATAATTGAAGGTGTTTTTGACAAATTTGTTGGAGATTTTTTTTTCCCTGTTTAGCCCCTCTCTATTGGACTTTTCACTTTTGCACCTCATCTTCCAAAGGCCATATCTCGACCATACAGTTGTCTTTTCCATTGCATTTTTTTTTTAAATGGGGTAGAATTTCGAGCTCTTCATAGTGGTGCAAGTGGTTTTCAGTTTTGGCTTCTAGGTTTTTCTAGAAATCATTTTTTTCAGTTCTATTGTTGTGTAGTTCTTGTTTTTTAGACTTTGACAGGCCATATCTTTTGCGTCCAAACTAATTTTTGGGTGCCATTTTTTAAAAAGTGCATGTTTCTTATGTAATTCATCATGGTGCTATCAATTTCCTCATTTTGTTAGAGAATTATAATTTTAGTATGTATTCCTTTTTTGGACATTGTGAGCTTCTATTGTAAGCACTTCTCTTATGTAAACACACTGAAATAAAGTATCTTAACACATGCATAATTGAGATCTTTCACATCACTTTGTGCCTTATTGTACTCACACTATGATATAAAGTGCCATGAGGGGGTTGATGTTTGCAATCACACCTTTGTCAAGTGAGTGGCCCTTCCATGACAACAATAAATCACATTGATTCTTGCCTCATGTGTGTGACTTCTTTTTGCACACCCTTTATTTTTGCTAGTACTTTCATGTTTGCATGTTTTGATGTTCTAGATTCTTCTTCATGCACTTCATTCTAGCATTCAATTTCAATGTACCTGTTATGACTCTTCCTTGTCAACATTATGGGGGATTTCTGCTATTGGTGTTAATGATTACTTGGTTTCATGTTGGAGTGAGCTATGTATCTAGTATTTGTTCCTATGTATTAAGCGGATGTAATGTACATCAATGGCTAGTTACATGTGTTTTGATGAGATCCAGAGCATTTACCATATGGACACTCTTATATTCCTTTTTCTGAGGTGACCTTCAATTTTCATTTGATTAGTATTCTTCAGAATTCTGGTATCTATCCCATCTATATCTTCGAGTACCAAATGTTTTGCTTTTGTTTTCCATCTAATCTTCGAGTAGTGTCATTGGAGACACTCATGTGAATTATTTTCTTCTTGATCCTAATCACCATTTGTTTCAATGGAGGATCTTCTTTCAGCACTATAGTAGTCATTCTTTGATAGTGTTTGCAGCTTCTTCATGCTTCAATGGTGTTCTTCATGTTCATCTTTTGTTCCTATCTTTTGGGATAATCTTTTTTGGAGGCTTTTCAGTCCTTCACATTGTTTTGGAGGCTTCTCAATCCTTCTCTCTTGTTTGGATGCTTCTTTAGTCCTTCACTTGTATTTCTCTCTTTTGTAGAGGAGTTTTCTCCCACAAGGTTTTTCTCCTTTTCTCCTATTTTAAGAGATCTTTTGTTTATACATGGGTACCTCACTAGGCCTTGTTTGTTGGTACCTATCATACATTCATCTTTATAGGTTTGAGCTTCTCCCTAAGTTTCACTTAAGGGGGGTATTATATTAAAAGGTATTTTCTAATTAATTATTTATTTAACTATTAGGTTCCTTTTCCTCTAATTACTTAATTTTACTTAGGTCATGTTCATTATATGTCTCATGTCATAGGATGAGAACACATGTCATGATCATGTTTTATCCTCACCTAGGGTTCCTAGGTTAATTATCCTTTTATAAGGATTGTGTATTGTATAATCATTAGAAGATGCACATTCATAATGATTCATGCTTTTTTGGATCAATAGCTCTTGGCCTCCATAGCTTTGCTATTCTCTTTCTATGATAGGTTTTTTATTGCAAGTGATCCTTGGGAGTTATGGAATTGACTTTTTCCAACTTCAACAACATAGTTAAATATTTTTGCACTTGTTTGAATGTATTTTTAGGGGACATGGTTATATACATGGACACTTTGGTGTAATAATCCAAAACATATAACTCAAAATTGCTATTAATTTTTGTAATCAAAGTTATCAGGTGTCATTCATATGTATGCTTAAATACTTCTTTTTATATAGGATAGACATTTTTCAATCCAAGACAAACATCCATCCATACAAGGCATGCATCCATCCATAAAAGATAGGTACTCATAATTTATACAGGATAGGCATCTATCCATAAGGAATAGGCCACTTTGGACAAAGACTTAGACTCATTGGGACTATTTAGGTCTTGAGTCACTCTATAAAGAATACACTCCTCTGTTGGGAGTGCATTGAGGTCACTGTCTTTAGGAGTATATGATATAAAATAAAATAAAGGTTTAAATCCCACCTTGAAATTTTTCCTAAATCCTCAAAGAGTCAAGCAATCCATCCACTAGATTTTTTCAAGTATACAAATAATACATTTTATCTTATTATTTATGTTAGATATTTTACTCTCCCCCCATAAATTAATTTTATCTACTTGGGTGATTAATTTAATATTATTAATTAGGTTAACATAACTTTTCTTAGACACTCCCTAAACTCACACCCGATCTCCATGTACAAGGAACTTCCTTCATTCACCACACTACATACATACACAACTTCCAAATGAAATGGAGTAAATATGTAGTTTTGGTTTCTATTTTATGTTTCATGTAACTATGTGAGTGGGTACACAACTCTTTCTTCGTTGGCTGCCACCTAGCCAAGCGGAGTATGGATGGAAACCTAATTAAAATTTAACTAACAAACACACTCCATGAAGATGTTTGATGTTGAATTTGATTATGATTATTTCCATATTTACCTAAAACCTATTTCCTTTTTTCAATGATTATTGATTCGGTCTATTAGGTATCAAATACCCAATTCCTAAGAGATTTACTTTTATCAATACATCTTAAATTCAATTGATTCAAAATTACTTTACTCATAAAAATCTATTCTTAACATAACTAACTAATTCAATTAACCAAAATAATGATAAATCAATAAATCATAATCATCCAACTAAAATGAATATGTTATGACAACATCATACCTCTTATTGTTGACAAGCGATGATATGTAAAAATCCATACCTATTAGTAACCTTTATCATTCTTAAATCAATACATGTTACACAACTGCACCAAAAATAATTTGATTCAATAGATTTTACATCCATCTTTAACATTTGATAATACCAACATTTACAATAAAACTCCATCTATTTCGTCCTGGTGGAAGAACTCAAGTATATATATATCATTACTCCTATCTACCATAATTCCACATTGAACATCCATCTTTCTTTCCCTTCCCAAATCTGCGCAATGCCAAACGTCCCAAGGTAAGAAAATAACATGACACAAAATAACTCAATTGTAATCCCTCTATAAAACCATCAATTACGGTTCCTCAACCAAGAGACTCCTAGAAAGGAGATAGGGGAGGCATAGGACTCTGCCTTTGGAGAATTCCTAAACAAGCTTAGAATTGTGACTCGCTCCAGATCGTGCCTGTACCCTTGCTGAAATCGTGAATTTTTTATTCTTTGTTATGGATCTAGATTTATTTTATTGGCATCTCTGACTATAGGGTTCATAACTTTCATCGCTCTTGTGATTTTGTCAGTTGGATCTGCTATTACATTATTATTTTTTGGAAATTCTAAAGCTGTTAAGCGAATCTATTTTATTCACATCCTGAAATCTTTGTGAGACCGCATTTCCTTGAGGTATTTTATCTAATATTTTCTCTAGACCTGTTTGATTAATCCAATTTGTGCATGTCCTACAATCGATTGTGTGCTTTATCAATGTTCTGCACCTTTCATATGCCTGAGACTATGTTCTCTTTATCTGTATATCCCTCCTTTTCTTTGCATGCATTCTATTAAACAGATTATGTGCCATGTATCTCCCTCTATATTAGCAAATGCATGAGTCCTTATCGTTATATGCAATCTATTTAATGGATTTCCTGCCTAGTTTATATTCCTTCATTCTTGCATGAGTTTCACGTTGATTTGCAAGAGGGTTAGATTCATTGTTATTAATGGGTATTACAAGGGGAAACACAATGGAGAAACGGGTACTTACCTTTGGTGATTTGGTCATTTATTATTTGTTACAACAGATATGCATACAATTCGTGTTCATTGCATGTTATAAATAATCTAACCTTATATTTTTGAAACTAGTGTCGAGATGAACTAGAAAATAAGTAAATCCAACTTTACTATTTCACCTAGAACTCTATTCATACTTTTTATAAGTAAACTCTAGGTAACCCAAACATTGTATACTATAGATATATGGGATCTCCCAAATTCATTGTTACTCGTTTATATATTTTTTATAAATTTCATTTATTATTCTTGAATGAAATTGAGCACTATGTTATTGGATAACAATTAACAATCGGTATCAAAGGGTATGATTTAGATGAAACTGAGATATATTTCAACAATGATGATGGAGAATTCACACTTCTACGGTCTGGAGCCAATTGGACGACTTCTACACATCCACAAGCTTACAACTACTAAAGTTCATAACAGGAGATCGAACTTATAAAGCATTTTAACACAGCAATAACCAATACATATTTTATTATCTTATTTGAATCTCCCGTCACAGGCGACGTTGACTTCAATCCTACAAAGGATCGAATGCAAAACGCAAAGAAACAAACAGCTAGTAATATTTCTCATCAAACTAACAACATTGACCTCAATGCATGACTTCATTCCCTTAACTGGATTCGACCTGTTCATTTTTCTCTTGGTTCCCACGAGCCGTCCTATTTTCCTTTAACTCTATCCATGAGTCGCCTCCTCCTCTCATCGGCTGGCTTAAACATCACACACTAAGCTGCTTTGACTGCTTATGTGGCAGATGTGGGCCCATGTTTGTAGCCAGCGTCCGTTTCCGTTCCCGTTCAGACAATGGTTGCTTTAATTTCAAATTCAAACGATTCCCGCGCGAATGGATGGTTTGATCGCATAAAACAAGACATCAGATCAGAACACAAATGCGCAGGTGTTAAGCCAGACAACACAACCTTTGCTAGCATCCTCCCAGCCTGCGCCAAAATGGGAGCTTTGGAACAGGGTATGGACATCCATTACAGGATTAACGTTAGAGGAATTTTTGTCAGATGTTGTAGCTGTAACTTCTCTGGTAGACGTGTATGCAAAAAAGTGTGGGCATAGACAAGGCACACGAAATGTTTGACAGAATGCACGCATTTGGTCAGATCAATATCATATTGCTGCTGCACTTGACGAGGCGTACCCTCAAGTCATGGAGATTCAACAAATTTCAAGCTCCTCTGTGCACTGCGAATTGTTTGGTAATAATTTTGATCCCCATAGTAGATCAAAACTAAATAGTGCATTCAGGAATTACAGGAAAGAGTACACAAAGGTAGTCCAATTGTGTTTGGCACCTGCACTGAAACAGAAATCATTAAAGAGATGCTTCGATTTTCTGCGGAGGACGTATAAAAATAGCAGAGACAGTTTAAGTTGGGAAGCAAATGACGGCTTGGTAGAGGAATCATATGCATTTACCCATAAGATTGTTGAACGCAACAGAAATGCCTCCAAAAACTGTTTGATAGAATGCAGGATATACAAAATGTGGAAGCACGGACAAGGCACATGAACTGTTTTAAAGAATGCCTCAAACAAATATGTTCTCAATGCCCTGTTTACAGGATATTAACAAAACGGATTTATTGAAAATACTTTAGAAACTTGCAACCAAATGCAATTGGCAGGTGTAAAGCCAGACTCCACAACCTTTGCCAGCATCCTTCCAACTTATATCAAATGGGAGCTTTGGAACAGGGTATGGATAGAAATTTTCTCAGAGGTAGTTGCAACTGCTCTTGTAGACATTTATGTAAAATGTAGCTACATATTTATAAGTAATTTTGATAGCATAGATAATTGTAGGTACAATTCACTGTACAAACTAATGAAGAATATGTAAGTTTAAGGTAGTTCACAAAATTTAGCTAAGGTATATGTTTATGTTGAAACTAGCGAAATAATTATTTTGAATTTTAATGGTTGGAATTGTGGGGCCTCCCCTACTTCCTCCAACCCTTCAAAATATCAAACAAATAATAAATTTCAAAAAAGAAATGACAATAAAGAATATAAATCTAGTTCCAATAAAATTTCTATGATATCTAATTTTGCATCATTCAAAAATTAAGGGCTTAGGAAATTTCAAAGCTTAGCAAACCATTAGATAATGTTCTTCAAACCTTCCTAATAATTTGGCCAACCTTAATTCCATCAATCTATTGGATTCCTCTAGAGGATTATCTAAGAGATATAGTGAATAATCCTTCTACAATTTCCATGGAGTTAATACACACCATACATATACTTGTAAGGAATTCAAGCATAAAATTCTATATCTCATTGATAATAATGCAATTCATGTTGATGGTGTGAATGATGGGGGAAATTATTTGGTCGCTCCACTAAAATGAAATTGGAAATTTTAGGCTAATAATTTTCCATTGCATACACAATTTAACAATATTGAACACTAATAGGTATTCACGCATCCAACTAATTCGATGATGTATACACAAATGAATAAAGAGCCTATGAATACAAAGTATGTTTGTTCCTCTTCCCACACTTCTATAAAAACATTTATGGCTATCATTCATCTAATTTCACCTCCTTATGTACTTTCAATTATTTAATTTTATGAAATTTTGAACCACAATTATTATGATCAATTTTATGGTCATGGTTTTCTTCATGGTGAAAAATGTGAAGATATTCACATTAATATAGGCAATTAGTATAACATATGCATAGAAGAATTTCATATAATTAAAAATTTAGCATCAAACGATTATACATATTTATGTGTTGTTCTAAACATACACAATGACATTCTTGTGGACACTTTGAGGAGTATTGTCTTTATTCGTGACATGGAGCTTAAGGAGGTGGATGGAATTTTTCGATATCATCCCTTCAAGTGTTGGTTAGATTTTGTATTTTACTTGGGAGACCTTAGTTACAATAATTAAATGTGTTTGTCAAGAGAAATTTGTGAAAGTGATGAGAGATATATATGTAGGGCTATTTTGAAGTCATTTTGCTCAAATAAGGTGGAATGATTGTAGCAACATCAAGATTAAATGTGTTATTCATCACAAGGCACGTGAACTATTTGATAAGATGCCTCAAAGAAATGTGGTCTCATGGAATGTTGTGATTGCAAGATATGCACAAATGTGTATGTTGAAAAGGATTAAGAAACTTTTGAGCAAATGTGTAGGTGTAAAGCCAGACTCCGCAACCTTTGGCAACATCCTCCCAACCTGAGCCAAGATGGGAGCTTTAGAATAGGGTATGGAAATCCATTATAGGATAAATGTTAAAGAATTTTTGTCAAATGTGGTAGCTGCAACTGCCTTGGTAGACATGTATGCAAAAATGTAGACCCAAAAATTTAAATGAAAAATGAAAAAAAATCTTAACTCAATTTAGGGGAAAGGAATATTTAAAATTACTTTTACAAATGCTATAATAAATATTCCTTACTTAGAGAAGTGTCAAATTTTAATTTCATATATTTAGAGTGTGTTTTTAAAAATGTCATCCTAAGACATTTTCACATTATAGAGAATATTATTACAAAAAGAATGTTTTAACAAAGCATTAAAAACATTCTTCTCTCAATTTGATATGCATCATTCAATCGCATCATTAATCAATGAAAATTCAACTTTCTTCTATCAATTGTCATCCATTATCGAGCTAACACTTCAAGGTACACTCTAGTACAAAATATTATTGGCTTACATTAGAAGGATTAGCACTTGATATATTGAATTTAATTTTCCTATTAGTGTAAGGGCATGTGGTTGGAAAGTGAAATCCTACATGCCATTAAGTTGTGTGACTAAGCTTTAGCTTGTGTGTGGAAGAAGGAAGATCATGCAATGGTGTGTCATTCACTATGCCATGAGTGCTACATGATTGGTAAACCCACATTGTATGTTGATAATAGCAAGAAGATTGAGTAAAAATAGTAATAGTCAATTTTCCACATGGAAGTTGTGCATGAGTAATAGATGGCAATCAAACAAGACCAATACTTAATTGTTGCATTTCATTGGATGATTTGATCAATATTAACTACTAATTTTTTTAGATTAGCAATGGATTAAATATGCCTTTAATATATTAGACAAAGTTTGTAAATTTGAATGTTGGAGCACACTACATTAATAACTAGCACTTGCACTAGAGGGGTGCAAGGGTTACGCCGATAGAAAAATATAGAAAAGTAAGAGGGGGTGTGACATGCAGTTTAGCACTTCTATAAATTTGTATCTATATTTTTACAAAGTTGCATGTAATACACATTTAGAGATAAAGCCAGCCACCAGTACCAGAACAAACAAAATTTTAATCTCACAGCAGAAAATAGAAATTCTGAAAAGATTATGGGTGTATAACCATCTGTATTAGAAAATAAAGAAGTAAACATAAAATGTGTTCATTCCAGCCTGTTCAAATTATATAGAAAATGTCAGTAATATGTAGAGAACACCTTTGGCATTTTTTTCATACTCCCAAATATATACAATTTTGTTTGAATTAAATACAAATTACTTGTAATATATAGAGAACACCTCTAGCATATTTTGCATACTCCTTTATTATATGAAAAGAATATATGTATGTGTAAACTAAGATGCAAGTATTTTCCCCTAGTTTAGGTGGTTATGAGATTGCTTATATAAAATAGAAAGGAACACTATTTCATCAGAAAAATATCACCTGAGAATGCATCTAATTAAATAGTGAACACTAGAAACACATTTTGCAGTGGCCTAAGTGTTCTTAGGTGGCTAAGACTTTTATGAAGTTGAGCTTTTACATGGGTTTAGAGAAAATAAATAGAGCAGATACTTACAAAACTTTAAATCTTAAAAAGCAGACTTTTAATGAACTTACCACATGAAAGGCCAAACAAGCAGCCAAGATCCAATGGGCTTGTCCAGCTAAGCCAAATGGGCATATGGCCCTAGCCATCTTGGAAGCAATGTATCAATCCATGACACCTCCTCCCCTTCATTTACCACAGTTTCTCTCAATCCAGAGAACAGAGTAGTGGACTGGTTTTGAAACCATAATCTATTTTCAGCCACAAACATTGTAGATTTATGATAATTATTAAAACTCAAAGGCTGCAAACATGAAACTCCACCCTTGAGCTCAAGTGGGTAACCATTGATCAATCCATACTTATTTCTCAGGCTATGCAAACATTGATTAAGTAATACTGATGGTGCCTTGTAATACTGATGTGGAGGATGTAGAAATGTAGTTGAAATGGGTGTTTGACAGACATAACGATTAAGAGAAGAGGAAGAAGAAAGCAAATGAGCCATACCCAACTACTGTTTTACAACTGAATCATCTTTCAAATCAACCAGAGTCTGGTCTACTGATCTAATCTAATAGTGTCTATCAGATCTGCTCAAATCTCGCAATTTGGCAAGAACTATGTGCAATGGGTATGTCGAAGAGGTGTGGATGGTTAATTATGGAAAATTTTGGTCTATTTTTTTTAGTCAATTATTGTAGGATATGTACAAAATGGATTTGTTGAAATGGCTTTACAAACTTTCAAGCAAATGCAATTGGCAGGTGTAAAGCAAAATTCCACAACCTTCCCTACTATCCTCTCTGACTGCCAGAATGGAAGCTTTGGAATGGGGTGCAACCATCCATCGAAGCATCATACTATTTACATTCATATATTGAAACAATAATTTGCAAGCCTCTTGGATGAAGTATATTGTAATAGATTTTTAAATATATACCTATTCTATAATTTTTTTCTCTAAGGGACTGTGCATGAACTATGAAGAATTTAATTTGATGGCTGAGCATATTTTGTTCTTCTATATTCTTTCCCTTCTCTTTTTTTGAAGCTAATAGAGAGTCAGTCAACCAAGAGTCCAGATATTTAAGCCCATGAGTTAAAGATGGTATCTTGAAAATTAAGTGTTGATTAAACATTTAAACCAAACAACCTACCTTATTTGGCTTCTATAGCCTATGAGATGATTGATTGTGAAAGAAAGCACTATGAACCCATTTGCACACGATGCTATATGAACATAGCTATCTGAACAACACAATTAACCATAATAGTATCTTACAACAATGAAGATATTATCCAACTAATAACAGTGGAATATCATATAGATCAAAAGATTTTTTTTCTTAGAAAATGCTTCCTATTTTGAATATAATCCACCTTGACACAGAAAGGCCAATTATAGAACTTCAGAAAGATCATCCTTTAACAACAAAGACCTTTGAAAATCCAGCGCTGGCATCAACAAGCTGAAAACTTGATTCCTTCAGTTTGTTGGCCCAACCTTCTAAGATTTGTGCTTCTGTAGCCTCTTTTGCAATCCATCCCATAGCTGGAACCTCCAACCTATACCAAACTAAAAATAAGTAAAAAATAAATATTTGTAAAAGAAACTTAATTGGATAGCTGCCAACTCTTTGTAATACAAAAACAAAGAAGATGTACTGGTATTATTATATTATATAAGCTAATTTAAAGGAAAAGCATAGTTTTAAATTTCCAAAGCTCTTTGGGATCAGTGGAGTAGAAAAAATATTTCTAATAATTTTGAGTAAGTTTTGCTTCTAATTTTAAGTAAGTTTTGTTTAGAAGCACGACAAATATTTCATGAAAAATATGGCAATTTGAGACTAACTTTAAATAAATGATGAATTTTTGAACCATTGCATAAAATTTTATTGAAAAAGGAAAGTACCATGCAACAGAATACAAAAAACTCAATCTTATAAATTTGCATGGCAAGCACAACCTACGAACTGGATGCTAATTTTGCTATTGGTGAGAAATAAACATTTTCATCATTCTTGCAAATTGGAATATTATAATTGGACTCTCTTATATATACAAATACCAAAAACCACACAAATTAAGAAAGTACAAATTGGAGTTTGCTAATGACAGGATTATGGCCTGCTACTTGAGAAGAAATCTAGCTGGGATATTTTCAAAGTATTTATGAAAGACTCTTTGTAAAAGGTGGCTAAATAAGGATATGAGTGAGCTTTCCATGCTTTTATCATTTTTACTGGTAATTATAGAGATTTGACTTCACAAATCCTACCAGACATTAGAATTAATGGTTATAATTTCACTTCCACTATCTACAACTCACATTTCTGGGTTTATCACTTTATTTTCAGTCCATTTTTATTTGCTAGTATGAGAAAAAGTAAAGATTCCTAGGGAAAAAATCTGTCACTAGTAGATTGTGTGAGCCATGTCATTGTATAAATTGGATCTTGGGTTTGATATAGATTTCAGGTTTCTCATTTGCTAATTGGTAGAATTGATTCTTAGGAGAGGGGCTATGAGACTGATTTACCAGGACCAAGGAGACATAATGGTTCTCAAGCTTTGACTCCAAAGATAGAACCCAAAGAAAGGTCTGAACATGGGGCTGAAAAAGTGCAACAAAACTCATAATCATGTTTGAAAAATAATATTTAAGCAGCACCAATCAGCTGCTATCATACTCATGTTTATATGGATGTGTGCCATTATGCAGTTTTCTATACCATAAAAGGTGTAAACTTTGAACACTCAATGCAGGGAATCTGGATGAATATATTCATTAGTCATTCCAATCTATAGCAGAAATTAAATCCCTGTTTGTACAAATTTGTAAAGGTGCATTCTTCTTTATCTCTTTTACTTTGCAAATCAGAAAAAAAGGAAAAGATATCTTATGTTGCATTCAAAGTACACTAGGGCTTAATCCTTCATTTAACGTTGTATATTATATTTATTTCTGTTTCAGAAATATGATATTTTGCTTATCTTTGTTTGGGAGAAAATGAGAAAATTGGTGAGAAAAAGTACCTGCAGTGCGTCCTTATCATCACATGCTCTAAATGAAATCCTAAAAATAATTTGAGAAGTTGAAGTTGTCTCACCATATAACAAATAACAAGTTAAAAATTAAAATGAAGCAAGCTTTACACTTTGTACAAAATGTTGGTCAAGTAAAAAAGAAATGCTTAATCCTCAAAATTCAAGCTGAACCAAACACCATGGTTAGATCCTCTAGCACTTTTAGTTCCTATTCATGTATTCATTTGAAAGAGTAACCAAATAACTCGTTTGGAAACTATAGAAAATCAAACTCACTATAAAACTGAAAAGTTGAAATAAATTTTGATAATAGATGAGGTATTCCAATATTTTTTGAGTGGATAGGTAGGAAAAGGGTTACCTATAAATAATTTGAAGGATGTTGGAACAGCTCTGGGAAGCCCAAAATATGTCATACTTTTTGGACAGGTACAAGCCTGGATTTATAATTGGTTTGGCTCTCTGATTCCTGACACTGCCAATTTAAATCAAATGATGAGAAACTTGTATTCAAATAATTGACAATGCAAAGAATTTCTTTTATTATTGCACGTAAAATATAACATCAAGAAATTGATACTTAACATACTCACAATTTCCAGAAACCATCACTTGTATGTTCAATGAAATTGAGGCCCCGCGGCAAGTAGATGAAAATATGGAGTAAATCTGCATGTGCACCCACAGTCCGGCAAAGATACTTGAGCAAACTGGATCCCTCATCAGATCAAGTTTCTCAGCCCAGAAACTGCAACAGTAAAAGCAATGAGAGCAAAAAGTGGACACTAAGCGCATACAGTGATTAACCTTCCAAATACTCACAGCTTGTTTGTGGTACAACTACAGATACTGGAATTTGTTTGAGAAAATTAGGGATAATTGTTTATTATTTAGTATGGAAATGCAGAGGCTTCAAGCTGAGAACATCATTAGGTGACCGTAATTGTTTTCAGCAATTTTGGCCAGGGAAATTCAAGGGCACCATCCATAACCTTAGACCTTGACCAAGTGACTGGAGAAAATAAATGTGGTACCTGAGTTCTTACAGACAAATTTAAAGGAAGAGTAAACTCAAATCAGCTACAATTCAAAACAGAGGAATTTATAAAGAACAAAGAGTTGGTACATACTACCAAGGTATATCAGGGGCACATGGATTTTTTCCTCGTTTCCAAACGAAAACGATCAGCTACATCCCAAAAAAAAATATTCAGAAGCCTGGTCCTTCCATCACTAAGGACAACATAATCAAGTTCTTTGAGCCATTAGCCACTTTCCAGTTTGTAAGGTTTTTTTTTCCTCATACTTTTATATTACAACTGGATAAACGGTCCCAGGAAACTCCTACCCTAAAAGCCATATATTAAATGCCGAAGACTTCAAATAACTCAAATCTTCAGACGGTGGAGGGGCAGAAATCGTCATCGCTTCACACGTGCCCCAGAAGCTCAGTGGCCGTAAAAAATTCCAATCTTTTAGCGCAGCTTTCTACGTCTATTTCATAGCCGCTACCAGAAGATTTTGAGGGTTTTGAGCCCCATTTGCAGCTTCCGCCATTTCTATATGGTTTGCAAATTTAAAATAAAGTATTTAGAAAACCATATAACCTAGCGTAACAAAGAAAACATGATTTAATTGAAGAACTTACCGATTAGCTATGAGCTAATTCTCTAAGGGTTTATAGTTTTTCTTCTTTTTCAAAGATCTACGAGTGTTTACATAAGTTTCCAAGCGACTTTTGTGACGGTAAAACCAAGTGAATGCTCCTGAAACTGAAGTGCAACTGAGGCAATGAAGAAGGCAATTTTTGTTGGCCAAGAGAACTATCTGGCGGCATGAACAAAAATAAATTGATCGCCGTGCGTTATCAAAACCAAGCCAGTCTTCTTGATAAACAAAAAATCTCTCTTGTGCAGGGTAAAAAGGAATGCCAACAATATAAATAAATGCCTCTCGGACATTTAAAGCAGAACGACCAACTCCACCAACACAAATAGAAAACAACTGGCAACTGACCATACCGTTCGTAGTATTCCGGCATGAGGTTGGCGGCAAACCACAGTTGTTTTATGGCGTGAGACTTGTTTCAGACCAAAAGCTCATACATAATAT
The DNA here is from genome assembly GCA_007258455.2 of Sequoia sempervirens. NCBI lineage: Eukaryota > Viridiplantae > Streptophyta > Pinopsida > Cupressales > Cupressaceae > Sequoia > Sequoia sempervirens. The sequence goes on from VDFB02191493.1 coordinate 24,522, forward strand.
AGCCTATCGGCTAAAAATTGGTGTGTTTTGGTGACTGAAATTTCATTATAAAATTTAATAAATAATTTTGTGTGAAAGGTCAAGGTCTTCTTGCTAGCCTTATAGTAGGAGTTGAATCTAAATATATAGTCAAGTTTGAATACTTATGGTTTTTATCCATAAATTTGTAATTGTTGTCATTCAAATTATTGGAAATTATTTTTCTCATACCATATCCTTGTGTTTTCTTCATTGTTGTGAGTGTGTTCTCCATTGCGAGTCTCTTTGCTATATCATTGGGCATACCTTTACTTGGGATCTCACATTATAATTGTATCAAATTTGGTCTCACAGCCTAAGGTTTGGCTTGTGGAGAGGTGAAAATGTTACATGGCATTGACTAAAGTTTATAACCAAGATATTTTTGTCCTCCATAAAGTATGAGGATAGGTAGAAGGTAGTGTAAATGTTCTCCAATGTGCTGGTCATTATGTATAAGTTGTGGTTTCATTTTTTTATAGGAAGAGTGTTACATAAGGAGAGAATAAAAGATAGAGGAGTTATTGTTAATAAACAAGGAAACAACTAATCACCTAGAATAAAAAATCTCAAGGAAATTTGTTGTGACCTCTACAAGATGCTGGAGGCAATGGGGAACACTCAATAAAGAGATATTGGTGTAGACTAGAGTGGTGATGAGTCACAAGCTATGCATATGGACAAGGTTGATGAAGATCCAATAAGAGAAAGATTCCTAAGAACCATCTTCCAGATTTATGACATGTGACATATATCCCTTCCAAGCTACTCAAAAAATAGACCCATTTCTTTTGTTTATTTACTTAATCTCAATCAATTTATTTATAGTTATGAAAGTAGGGATTGATGGCATAGTAGCTTCTTTTAGTAAATACAACCTAAGTTTGTCTCAAAGTTTGATGAAGATTTTATTAAAATATAACTTAATTACATGTGAGCACTAAGGATCCAAACTCAAGGTCCATATTATCTAGCTACTAAACTTAATATTTAGCTTGCAATACAATAGTATCAAATTTTATACAAGAACATAAATATCATCCATTTTTCAATTCTCCATCAAATGACCATGTGAAAATATGTAGAACCTATTAGTATTACTTTCAATGCTTAATACCCTATGTTCCTATGGATATTGAATAGTTTCAATCTAGGAGTTTGTACTATGAATAATGCATATAGTGTATAAGATCTAACTAACCTTCAATTCAATATTTTATGTAAGTAATTATCTTTTACTTAATTTTAGTCACCACAAGATCGAGGTTGCTATAATTCTAGGGATGATCCAATCATATAGTCCAATATTCCACTTGGCCAACCTCACAACAAAGTATATAGTTTCATGGGGTGATGGCAAGGTGCATAGATTTGGCCATCTAGCCTTCTCTAGATCAAATTCTTATCAAGTATTAAATTATTTCTATGCCTTATTTGTTTCGTATATTATAGAGAGTTGGCTACCACACATAGGATCTACTAGACATACTAGTCAAATTCCTTCTTTAAGACCTTATCTATTGAATTAACTAGACCCATATCTACATATATAGAGAGCTACAACAACTCCAATGGATCCAATCACAAGTCAATGATTGAAACAACTAAACAAGCCAACACCATCTAGCTATAACTAGCATAATCATCATTCTACACTCATAGAAGGAAACTAGAAATCTACTAAGATGATAGATTTCTCATGCTATCCCCAACTCATGACACATGCCCTCCTTGTGAATGCTTACTTTCTTTTCCTATCATATATTGAGTCACCCATGTACTAATACTAGTCACTAATCTATATTTTATGAAATTATACACTCCCCCTTCTAGTTGGATGATTAAGGGTCCCTATCACTAGCTACTTCTACTCAAAAGTTATTATTGAATATCATAATTGTAGGTATTAACTCATAAGGATATAATTTTTAAATAATATATACATTAACTTAAAAATTTAATCTATATTCATTAGTTTTGGCTCTTAAATTAAATTTTGGTTCTTTTTAATGATGTTTTTAGTACTATTATCATGAGTGTGTCTTATCTTGCATATGGGTTAGTCTAAAAATAATCATTAAAATTTATACTAAGAAATTTTAGAGTTAAAAACCTTAATCAAAATCATGCCTACTATGAGCTACTTATGCTATAGATATTGTTATAAAAGGTGATATAGTTAATATAAGAGTTAATGATAATCCACTGGCCTTGTAGGGAAATCTCACTCAAAATTTGTGAATGAACATTTAAAGTTGTAAGATTCCAACTATTTGAGTATGTGTTTTCTAAAGTTGTTTGTTGTGGGTTTAAGCATATTAATAATTTTAGTTTATTGTTGCTATAGTTGTTGATGTTGTTTATGTTATTCTTGCAACACATTTTGATGTGCTCTAGTCCCATTGAGTATAAGAAAAAAATAAAGTTTATATTTTTTTTAATGTTAAAACTATGGATAATCTATGATTGCAATATTTTATTTAAAATTTATAAATCTAAAAATTATTTGCCATTTTTTTTGTTGGGATTATTACACATGTGAGGAAAATGTGATCATAATTAGTCAAATTATTATCATTAATTAATCACGAAGTAAGTAATTTAGTGCATCATCCAAAGCATCTAATGATTTTGTTTCTAGCCTCACCATAAACCTTGATCCACTTTACTCAAATTATTGTCATTAAGATATATCATTCCCAATCTTGGTATTGTTCTTATTGTTAGCAAAATTATCAATAATAAGATATATAACCTTAGTCAAATATGGGATGGATAACACATTTAATCTTGATGTTCTTACAATGATTCCACCTTATCTGAGAAGCATGACTTCAAAATAGGTACATATGTATCTCTCATCACTTTCACAATTTTCTCTTAACAAACACATTTCAGACATTGATGTATCATAAAGGGTATCACATTTAATTATTGTAACTAAGGTCTCTCAAGTAAAATACAAAATCTAACCAACACTTGAAGGGATGATATTGAAAAATTCCATCCACCTCCTTAAGCTCCATGTCATGAATAAAGACAATACTCCTCAAAGCGTCCACAAGAATGTCATTGTTTATGTTTAGAACAACACATAAATATGTATAATTGTTTGATGCTAAATTTTTAATTATATGAAATTCTTCTATGCATATGTTATACTAATTGCCTAGATTAATGTGAATACCTTCACATTTTTCACCATGAAGAAAACCATGACCATAAAATTGATCATAATAATTGTGGTTCGAAATTTCAAAAAATTAAATAATTGAAGGTACATAAGGAGGTGAAATTTGATGAATAATAGCCATAAATGTTTTTATAGAAGTGTGGGAAGAGGAACAAACATACTTTGTATTCATAGGCTCTTTATCCATTTGTGTATACATCATAGAATTAGTTGGATGCGTGAATACCTATTAGTGTTCAATATTGTTAAATTGTGTATGCAATGGAAAATTATTAGCCTAAAATTTCCAATTTTATTTTAGTGGAGCAACCAAATAATTTCCCCCATCATTCACACCATCAACATGAATCACATTATTATCAATGAGATATACAATTTTATGCTTGAATTCCTTACAGGTATATGTATGGTGTGTATTAACTCCATGGAAATTGTAGAAGGATTATCCACTATAACTCTTAGATAATCCTCTAGAGGAATCCAATAGATTGATGGAATTAAGGTTGGCCAAATTATTAGGAAGGTTTGAAGAACATTATCTAATGGTTTGCTAAGCTTTGAAATTTCCTAAGCCCTTAATTTTTGAATGATGCAAAATTAGATATCATAGAAATTTTATTGGAACTAGATTTATATTCTTTATTGTCATTTCTTTTTTGAAATTTATTATTCTTTTGATATTTTGAAGGGTTGGAGGAAGTAGGGGAGGCCCCACAATTCCAACCATTAAAATTCAAAATAATTATTTTGCTAGTTTCAACATAAACATATACCTTAGCTAAACCTTGTGAACTACCTTAAACTTACATATTCTTCATTAGTTTGTATAGTGAATTGTACGTACAATTATCTATGGTATCAAAATTACTTATATATATGTACCTACATTTTACATAAATGTCTACAAGAGCAGTTGCAACTACCTCTGAGAAAATTTCTATCCATACCTTGTTCCAAAGCTCCCATTTGATATAAGTTGGAAGGATGCTGGCAAAGGTTGTGGAGTCTGGCTTTACACCTGCCAATTGCATTTGGTTGCAAGTTTCTAAAGTATTTTCAATAAATCTGTTTTGTTAATATCCTGTAAACAGGGCATTGAGAACATATTTGTTTGAGGCATTCTTTAAAACAGTTCATGTGCCTTGTCCATGCTTCCACATTTTGTATATCCTGCATTCTATCAAACAGTTTTTGGAGGCATTTCTGTTGCGTTCAACAATCTTATGGGTAAATGCATATGATTCCTCTACCAAGCCGTCATTTGCTTCCCAACTTAAACTGTCTCTGCTATTTTTATACGTCCTCCGCAGAAAATCGAAGCATCTCTTTAATGATTTCTGTTTCAGTGCAGGTGCCAAACACAATTGGACTACCTTTGTGGACTCTTTCCTGTAATTCCTGAATGCACTATTTAGTTTTGATCTACTATGGGGATCAAAATTATTACCAAACAATTCGCAGTGCACAGAGGAGCTTGAAATTTGTTGAATCTCCATGACTTGAGGGTACGCCTCGTCAAGTGCAGCAGCAATATGATATTGATCTGACCAAATGCGTGCATTCTGTCAAACATTTCGTGTGCCTTGTCTATGCCCACACTTTTTTGCATACACGTCTACCAGAGAAGTTACAGCTACAACATCTGACAAAAATTCCTCTAACGTTAATCCTGTAATGGATGTCCATACCCTGTTCCAAAGCTCCCATTTTGGCGCAGGCTGGGAGGATGCTAGCAAAGGTTGTGTTGTCTGGCTTAACACCTGCGCATTTGTGTTCTGATCTGATGTCTTGTTTTATGCGATCAAACCATCCATTCGCGCGGGAATCGTTTGAATTTGAAATTAAAGCAACCACTGTCTGGACGGGAACGGAAACGGAAACGGAAGCTGGCTACAGACACGGGCCCACATCTGCCACATAAGCAGTCAAAGCAGCTTAGTGTGTGATGTTTAAGCCCGGCCCCCTCATCCAACTCATGCTCCTTCTCCTTTTCGCCCTTTCATCTAAGCATGTGACCACCTTGAACAGCTCGATCACAACCTTCTTTTTTTGACCCTTTTTTGTTTCACTTCCCATCACCTCAATAACGGCCTCTTAAATCTTTTCGGCCTTCTCACTTTCCGCCTTACCGCTGCCGTCTACACATTATCGGATGCGCACTCTAATCTTCCATAACGGTTCTTTCTTTCACCACCTTCTTCCTTATGCGGCTACCTAACAGTCGCTTCTCTTTATCTCCTCATACTGTCTCCTCTACCCACCAACAGATGCCATCGATTTCTCCTCATAACACCTTCAGCCTCCCCTTTGTAATAACTGCCTCTTGCATTTTATCGGGCCTCTTTGTATCCGCATACGGCTAAGTGCTTCATCTTACAATCATAACTGTTGAAACTAAATCGTTTCTCCAAAACAACCGAACAAACTAAAGAGCACCAAACCGACACGTTTACTATTGTGTTTGGGAAACAAAACCATCCTCTTGTTGCTATGAGTTCTTGACCCTCGAATGACAGGAATTTCTGCTTCTTTGCGACAGGAAGCAAAATTTAGACGGAGAGCGATGCCCCTGCATCAAATAATAGCCATCTTACGTGATTATGTATATGAACCTTATTTCTACCTATTGCATTTTCAAGTAAACCTAAAATTCGGAATCTATTAAGAGTAAACTCTACAGTTTCTTACAATCCATGTATTGCTATCACTGTGAGGGATTTTATCTATCAACTTGCTTGTTTCCTTATTTGCTTGCATACTATGAACTAGGGTAGTTAAAACTTTGATGTCTAAATCTCCTCTAACTTCATGGACGCTTAAAATTACAAATTTTAGGTATAAATATTCTATTCTACTATAGCAATTTTCATCACTTCTTAATTTATACACACATATAATATTCATTATAGATTATTTTAGCGTAGCTTTCTATTATGAAATGTTGGTAATCCTAGTTGGATAATAGATAATACATAAAGCATAATTATTAAAGTGAAATATATAACAATATAAAATGTGGTTGTAAAGAAGGTTGATATGTAAGGTAAATAAATATGATAAATTTATTAGGTCTTAAAATAAGGTTACAAGAAGATAAATATAAATTATTTATGTAGAATTGGCATTAAATGAAGTATAAATGAGAGGTATTAGTGAGTTTAAGGTAATATATGTTTCAATTATATATCTAGATATGTAGGTAACTATTTATATTTCTATTATTCTTGTATATTATATTTTCCAAATATTACACTCACATTGAATTCTTTAAGATTGCTACTAGCACTTGTTATTATTGTCAACGTGGGGTTTTGTTGATCTAAAAGAAATCAAGTGTACAAAACCCACGCCTTCTGCAAGATGCTTCAATGAATTAGGTGCTAATAGACTATTGAGGAGTGAAAAAATGATCTATATATGGCACTATTCCATTGTGACTCTTTCCCACTAGAGGATCTAACTTTAGGATATGCATCACAATATTGCAAGTTAGGTGTTGGTCTCTTAGAATTTGTAAGGACATGATCTATATATGAACTAGTTCACCTAATAGAGGGATGCCTATAATTATCACTCGATATACCCTCATCAAGTCCTTAGATAAAAAAGAGTATTGACTTGTGAATCTAACCAACATTTGTAATATGGTCAATATCCTCTAGAGATGGACTTATAGCAACATGATAGGGATAAGAATGTGACGATAATGGTCCACATGATGTAGATGATTTGTATGGTTGTCTCGTCAAGTATCGTCCCACTTGATATGAAGATATTGAATTTAAGTATACATAGTAATCGCAACCCTACCATCATTTGCTTCCCTTTGGGAAGAAATAACCACACGATCATCAACATCATTGAGGGATGGAGAGATAATATGAATTATCTCACAAAGCAATCTCCTATATGTAGGAAGCTCTTAATTTTCATGGTAATATGCACTCATTTTGCATACCCTATCATGCCCCTACCCCAAATATGGAGGTAAATCTAAGTAGTTGACATTGAGACCTATGTGAAACCCAACATCATATACAATATAATCGAATTTGATCATTATTATGATAACAACCATGGGAAAGGATAAATCTAGGGCATATTAGTGGTGTTAAATAAGGGCACATGCATTTGGTAACCTAATATCCACTAACACTAGATGTGGGGGCAACTTTGAAAATTAATTTATTTTGATACATTAAGTTGGACACTACTCAAAGAAACATCACAAATACACTCTCATAATTGGGTGAGAATTTTTGCTAAAGTACCACTAGAATAAGCATTGAGACCTAAAACAATTATAATATTGATCAAACTTTGCAATATAATATCATAGCTCAAGATCCATAGACCCATGTGGTGTATGGTTCCTCTAAAATTAAATGCAAACAAATAAATTCCTTATCTAAATGTTCAAAAAGATCATTCATGTTCACTAGAAAAAATTAAAGAATATTTTAGATACATATACAGATACATGTAACTTTCATACTTATAAATTATTAAAATTTAAAATTGCATGCATATAAGTAATAATTCCAATCATCTAACCAAATATCCCTAAATCCTATTTAACAAGTTTTTTGAAACAAAATCATAGATATAAGCAATTACACACATTTACTAACCAATTCTATCATTCATTTAAATGAAAATGAACATGAATGCCTATAATAACCTTCAAATTTATTTGGACATTAAGCCATAAATTAAATAGAATCAGAACATGTTCATATTTAAAAATTAAAAAGATGAGATGGGATTTTTGAGGTTGCATGAAATAATAAACATTTTCCTAAAATCTAATCATTAATAACAATAGAATATTGTAAAGGATTCTCAAGATAGAAAAGGCATGCTAGAAGGATTTTAAAGGATTATATTTTAGAAGAATATGATCCTCAAGTATATTTGTTTAATGATTCATGAGAATCTATGCATAGATTATTTATCTATATTTCTAGTTTTCAAGTTTGTCTTTTCTTATTGTAGTAGTACACTTTGTCCTTTTTAATTATTATTTGTTGTGTTTATGTGCTTGAATTTTATCTTTTATGTGTTGTTTCGTGTTTTTATTTCTCATAGTAGGGGAATATAGATCTTACATTATATTACTGTTATCTCCTAGAAATGCACCCTATGCAAAGTTATGAAAACTAAGCTTTCTAGAGAAACATGGGATCATTTCAAGGCTGTGGGTCACCTGAAGTTGAAATGAACATCCAAAGAAGGCCGGCTTCCTTTGTGTTTGCAGTATCACCTAAACTACTTATTTTGTAAAGGGAAAGGAAGAAAGAGTGCATAAAAATAAAACTAAATACCATGGTGATACACCGAACTGATGAGATCAATGGAATACTTAGACTACACTTGAAAATTGTCAATGACCATAAGGTTACACATCAAATTTTGTAAGCTTTGCATTAATATATCACAAACAGGTTTGATTCACACACTTTTTCAAAAGAAAAAGATTTTCACATATTAGAATCTATGTGTGATTATGTAAACACAGTTTGTGATTCATATAATAATGCTTTTTCGCAAAGGAAGGCATGAAAACACCAAATAAAGTTATAAAGGAATGAAATAAATTCACAAGATAACTTGATCATTAACCTGAAATGCACAACACTTTGCAAGAACAAGATGGAAATATGAAACATCAACAGTGGCCAAGGTAAACTACGTACTTCATATTTTGAAATCGAAGTGAGTTACAAAGCATACATCAGTTGAGAGAGAGGGATTGTTAAAAAATCACTAACTCTTTTGAATGCATTATCGAACTCATTTACAAGGAAAAATGCCCTATATACGAAGATGTTGGCCTTAGGGCTTACAAATATCTAACTTCAAGAAAAATCCCCTAGATCTTTTTGCATGAAATTAATGTTGCATTCAGTGTGTCCCTATTGTCCATGTCGGTGAAGAGTTGTTCCCGGGGAGAAGCCGGATCTATCGCATTCACTTACGGTCCTCGTGTCCACCTTTGAATCCCTTATCGAGCTGTTTTGAATGCCTCAGAGCTCAGAGTCAATCCACATCGCCTTCAGCCTATTGATCTTCTTGGCACTAGTCAAGCTGCCAACGATCCGCCTGTAGCTCCCTTTGATTGGTCGAACGGATGCCACATAGATTCTTGGTACGGTCAAAATTTCTTCCTCTGAGAATGCATATCGATTGGGGTGCGAAATGTATACCACAGTGCAATTTAATAGACACATAAAATTGTCCTAGGCTTGCAACTCTTAGGTGTCCAACATTGCCCCTTTCATTAGCAACTTAAATTAATAATTTTTAATTATTTAATTATTTCTAAAGTCATAATTCTTCTATTAATTAAATAATTTTTAATTATTTAATTAATTCATTATCTTTATTCTCCTTGATTAATTAAATAAATTTTATTTATTTAATTAAATCACTATTAAGTCCCCTTCTTTAAATTAAATAGATTCTAATTTGTTTGAATTTTTGTCCACTCCACTATAATTAAATAATTATTTTGGTATTTAATTATTCATTAGCATCTTATCATTAAATTAAATAAATTTAATTTATTTAATTTGATCCCTCTCTTAATTTTGAATTAAATCATTTAATTCAAAATGATTCTTTGTCACATTCCTCTATAATTTAAATAATATCTTTATTATTTAATTATTCATTAGTCACCCTAAATTAAATAATTTTTATTGTTAATTTCTCCATTTCTTCTCTTTGTCAGGTGCCAATCTTATCTTCCACATCAAATCTTATCTCTTGACATCTAATTTAATTTCATCCCTTTGATTGAATTATCTTATAATTCAATCTTAGCCATTCATTTCTTGTCATTGCCCTAATTTTGACCTAACCCTAGTCCATACTACAACATTCAATCTTGACCATTGATTCTAGGGTATTTGTCATCTTCTCATCCTGGCCACACATTCAAAATTGCAGTTTCTATAAAATAGCAATTTTGTTCTTATTTTCCTCCCTCATGCTCATTCTGTCAACTTAGACTATTATTATTGTCATTTGCAGTCATTGTCATTTTAGTCTATTGTGAAGTCATTTCTTTTATACAAATCCTTCAACATTTGCATAGGGCTTTGGCATTAGTCTAGGTGCTCATTTGAAATCTAAGGGCCTCATTCAATTTGCTGCAAACTAGAAGGTGTAACAAAGGTGAAGCATGGAAGATGAAGATTTATGGTAACATTGTTCCTTTTATTTTCATGTTTATTTCCTTTGTGCTTTGTTACTTCAATGGATTTTTTTGGTGTTTATTGTTTAATAAGCTAACAATCTAAATTTTCCATAGATACCGATTATACCTTCCTGCAACTATCAGCATAACGCATGATGATCGACAAGACCACATAGTGAGTTACAAAATTCATATCGATATCACATAATAGCATCAGTGAGACAATCGTTTTCGGCCAGACAACATGGTGAGCCCTCAGGAGTCATACCGATGTTCGCCATCTCATTGCCTAGTTATCCGCATTCAGCAAGAGCTCCTTTAGTCGGCAAGATATCATACCAATCTTTGTGAGTTATACCCTTACACAAGATGTCGTCGAGACCTTCATCCTGTCAGGAAGACATCCTACCGAGTGTAAAACTTCCTCTCGGAGTCTCCCCAAGCTTAACATTACAAACCATATCGGCAAGAGTTTATTTATGTCACCCCGATCGCATTCCACTCTACCCGAGCTCAACATTTCTTTCAGTGAGACACTGGCAAGTCGGGAAGACCTCTTGGCGAGCCTTGAGGAGTCATACCGCTGAGCTCCTCCGTCGGCGAGACACCCGTGTGTCGGTGAGACCTCTTACCGAAGGAAGAACACTACACCGAGACTCTTCATTCTTTGGCAAGACCTCATGCTCTTGCCGAGACATCTTGGCGAGCCCAAAAAACCTTTCGATCGGAGCTCCATTCTTTCCTGTCAGGGAGACATCATACATGTTAGGGAGACATCATACTGGTCGCAGGGATGTTACAACGAAGTCCCTCCTTTTTCTACGACAAGACCACCAATTTTTGGCGAGATATTACATTGATATCGATCCCTCTTGTCGAGAATTTTGTTGTCGGGGAGACACTATGCCATCAGCGAGACCTTTTGTCGAAGCTACCACATTACACCAAAGGCACTCTGTTTCAGCAAAACCACCATGGGTCAGCAAGACTTCACACCGAAGCCACTATGTCACAGTGAGGGCTTATTTCAGTCGGAGAAACCTTGCTCAGTCGGCGAGGCCTTTCGTCGATCTCCATTTCTTTTGTCAAGACATCTTCATGTTGGCCAAACCCTTCGCCGATGGCACAACCTTATACCAAAGCCACATCCCTTCGGCGATTCTTCAGTTGGTCGCCGGGACCTCCTGCCGAACACAAACTGATCTCCATGAGCTCATTCATTTCGGCGTGACTCCCATCGGTCGGGAAGACTTCTTTCCGAAGTCACAACATTATACTGAAGCCATTCCACTTCAGCAAGACCTTCGTCTGTCGGCAGGACCTTATGTCGAAAGCTTCAACTCTTGGCGAGCTCGGACCATTCTTCGAGGAGACCACCACTTGTCCACAACAATCAGCGAGACTATCCTCATTCCCCGAGACATCATAGCAAACTCAACTCCTTCACTGAGAGCCCCATTCGCTTCGGTGAGACTCTCCCTCATCGGCAGGACTTCACTCCGAAGTCACCAAGTTACACCGAAGGCATCACCCGACGACATCCTTCTTCGATGTGACCTCCTTTAGTTGGCAAGACCTCCCAGCGAGGTCAAAATCTTTTAGTGAGCTTAGACCATTTCGGGGAGACTTGATTGGTCGCCGAGACATTTTGTCGATGGCATCTCCTTTCGCTGAGACTCCACCTCCTCGGCCAAACCTTTCGTCGATGTCATAACCCTATAGCGAAAGCTCCGCGGTGAACAACTATCGATATGACCCCTTTTCAAGCAGAGAGATACATGAAGACTCATGGCGACCCAAAAGTCCTGCGACTGGTTTATTCAACCACATAGAATGCACTGCTAGTCGGCAAGACAACAAGAAGGTCTTGTCGACTACCTTCTCTGATGAGTTTTGTGCCAAAATGATTGAATGATGCTTTCCAATAGACCTCCCTGTGAAATAGCATCTGATGTATGATCAAACCTTTGATGCAAATGTCACATTTGGCCCTTATGAACATTTAAAACATAATTTATCCTGCCTGATTGAGCCCGTAGGTAAAAATTGGGCAACAATTACTTGACATGTTTTCTCTTATTCTTATTTCATATCTTTAGGTTACCTATTATTATGTTTGTACATGGCTTAATTTACTCTTGTGTTTACCTATATTTTCTAACTTGACTATTCAATTAACCTCTTGTTCCTATAATTTTATGATTGATATTTCTTATGCATATTTATATTTATCATTATCTTAGTCTACCTATTCTTGTCACCTTTATCTCCCTATTATTTCACATTTATGATTTGTATTTGCCTTGGATTTTTACCTATACTTGAATTCTTATGGGACTCCTTATCATACCTTACTTTCATACTTATAATCCTCAATTATTAGGATTCATTGTCATTGCTTTATACCATTATGAAAATTTATAATTAGTGTTGTTGAGAAGCAAATTTAGAGGCCTACTATAGATAACTTGGAGAATCCTTTTAAATTTCCTTGATAAAAATCATGCCACATTTTCAATAAAAAGGTGGGAAGACACACCATAAAAGCTAATTGTATAGAATTTCTATTTTGATGTATGTGCAAATGATATTTGAATATCCAATTATTTTGGTCATTGAAGATGAACTAATGACCTAGAGGTTGTGCTTAAATAAAATATTATTAATTCTCAATTCGAAATATTTGGCATTAAAGTTGGTCTACTTAATTTAGTAAAATATTCTAAAAGGATTGACACATTAGCAAAGAAGAAAAAGAGTTTCAAATCACAAGGTTATATTAAAATTATGATAGAATCTAGGAACTAGATTTAATTATATTCGTATGGTAAGCATTCTACTCTTTGCAAATTACACACCTTAGCAATTTCATAATCCATACTAGGGATTAAGAATTTCAAGAGGGTCAATGACCAACCTAGCAAGTTAGATGTACATTTTTTTTCTTCATTCATCCCAGACTTTACTACATTAGGATTCAATAAACAAATCACCTCACTAAGTGGCCTTTGATATTCTTGGTATATTAATGACAAATCTCAACTCTCAAGGAAACCTAATATTATCATTATTGAGGTGATCCAAAATTTTACAAACAATGATTGAAATTAAGAGTGAGTGTAGGATCATGATGGACCAAACACTAGCGATAAGAAAAAAATGTGTTTTCAGTTAGCTAAAATTGTGAAATGCATCTTTGACTTTTTACTTGGGTTGGATAAAAAGTACATTTTGCTATGGTAAGCACCAAAGAAAAATAAATATCCATTTTGTTTTGTTACTTATATATAATTATATATCATATAATATGAATTATTATCATTATTTTATTATATATTATTATTTAATGTAAATTGTATGTTATAAATTATTATATATTATATATTATAATATATTATTTATTAAAAATGTAATTACATGCATATTATTATTTATATAATATAATTGTAGAGGAGGAGATTTTCTATCCTCTAGTATTAGGACAAGGAGAGTCTACAAGGAGTAAATGGTCCTCAACTACCTCAAGGACCAATGCTTAGGTAATGGGATGAAATGACAAGAGTTCCAAAAATAGAAAGAGTAAGTCACAGAGGTCTTCTAGACAGACTGACAAGCTCTCGACCAAGGATAACAACATGGTGCACGGATGTCCCCATAGTGCACTAGCATCTCATACAGACCAAAAATTGAGACTATCACAGAAAATAGCCTAAGTGACTTCTAACAATATTGATTATTAGGAGCTCTTGAAATGTGGGAAAATAATAGAGAATAGCAGAGAATAAAGTAAATGAAACTATAAGGAATATAAATGATGAAATGAGAGAAGAAGAGAAAGAAAATGCTCACAACAGACCAAGCAATGAAGCCTCCAACAATGAAATATTTTCAATACCTCCACACATAAAACCAAGGAAAATGTTGGAGTTGTTTATGGGCTTGCCTTTGTCAAACCCTTGTTTCAATGTTTCCACCTCCACGAATAACTAGATAGAATAGATAGATAAAAAGATAGACATAAAATCCCCGTTATTGGGTCTCAGAGGGTTGATCTTCTAGTAGATCCAAGGAAGGAAATCAAATGGGAAGCACCAGAGGAGGGATGGGTAAAAATAAACTTTGATGGAGTATCTAGAGGAAATCCAGGGCCAAGTGGGGTCGGGTGTATAATAAAAGACCATACGGACAAGGTGTTATACAAAAAATCCAAACAACTTGAGGAGGCAATGAATAATATGACAGAATTCAAGGTAGCATACTTAGGACTGAAAGGTGGAATGGAATTAGTGGCAAGAAAAGTGCACTTAGTGGGCGACTCACTCATAACGATTAATGTTGTTCGACTACAAAAGACATCGAATTGGAGGCTGAATAAATGGTTGGATTCCATATGGAGACTGATCAAAAGGTTTGATGAATTCAAAATCTCACATATATATAGAGAAGGCAATATAAAGGTTGATGAATTGGCAAAAAATGCCTTGTTGGACTCAGTGGTGGGCACGTGAATCCTACAAACAGGCTCAAGGTGGCATGGGGGGTTACATCACATCGATAATAAAGAAGTCACTTATGAAATAGACAAGTGAAATCGTGGGCCATATGTCGGGGGAGATTGCAGTCTAAACTTGAATGTACAAAGGGTGGCTTAGGAGGATAGATGTTACAACAATCATAAATTGGGAAGAGGAAGTAATAGCTCTTTGTATCATCTGTGCTACCAGAGGTCAAATAAGACTATTACAAATAGCTTTATGTGGCATATATGGCTTATATGATGGTAAGGGAAGGATAAATGATCTAGTGAGAGGTACATAAACAATCAAAGCAAATAGATATGCCACTAAGGTTGGTAAGCAAGAACTGCTAAGCTACGTTCCTAGGCGAAGTGACAGAGAATAGACTGAAGCAAATAATGAGGGTGAATCATGGACTGGTGATGCATGTGATTAATTGTGTTATGGGAAAATATTTTCTAAGGGTCGAGCATCGTTATAGAGTGAATACGAACATCACGACTATGTTTTTAGCAATGGTGCTAAATGAAGGAGAGTAAAGAAAATGCAAAGACTTTGTGTGAAAAACTGCTCAAAACTTGTTTTCTGGGAGATATCAAGGATGTGTTGGAGAATGTGAATGAAGATAGGATGGCCCCCCTCCCAATGGACTACTATATGATCTACAAGCGCGGGCTTCTGATTGTGTGTTTTCCTCTAATTGTGCCTCAACCAACGATGGTCATGCCTCTTAACAATAGAGCCAAGATGATAGGCATAGCATTTATGAAGTGATGGGTTGGTTTAGTCCATGATGAAGACTTGGGATGGATACAAAACTTTTCAAGGGTCGTGGATTGGGGGATGACTTTTGGGAGGTCCTTGAGCAAGGAATGGTGGTGTTGAAGTCGGAATGGAGATGCATGCAAGGTGGGTGGAATGATGATGACTCCAATGCTCATGGATGACATTGAAAATGACTGGTGTGGTTTGATCTTGTGGTGTTTTATTTGAGATTATGCAGTAGATAGCAATATAGGAAGTTGTAGGATAAGAAGGTAGCAATATGTGTTTTGCAATTTTGTTGTGTAGAATGTAATAGGGAAGTTTGTAAGACAAAGGGATATGTAAGGGGTAGAGGGATGATACTGCAGATATGTAGATCTACTATGGAAACTATGTAATTTTTTTCTATGATCAATATAATGGTGCAACCCTAGTTGTTTTTAATTAAAAAAAGATAGATAGACAAGATGATAAATAGACGAGATAAAAAATGCATAGACAAGGCATGTGATAAATACCAAGATTCCCAAAGACATAAGGGGTGATCCCACAAAGCTGGTTTACAATTTCTGGGAGGATCTAATTTTTGTTGAAATCACATATTTTTAGAAAATATAATGATTTAAACCTTAAAAAGTTTCATTTATAGCATTCCAATTGATGAGGGTTTGATCAAACTACCTTAAATCAAACCCCCTTGGATAGAACCTTGCTAGTTTTAAAACATACCTATAACAGAGTCTCCTTTACACCTATCACAATGCTGATAAAAAACCACTTTTGATTTACCTTTTGGAGGATCAAATGAATTCATTTAAAATTTATTTTTTGTAAGTATGTAGTTCTTATTATGAGCTTCCCAAAAAGTATAATTTTAAATAAATTTAATTTTATTAATATATTTATTTTTATCTCTTGTGAATGTAGGTTTTTAACCAAAAATCAAGCTCTCTATTCTGAACATGTGGAAAAATAACAGATTATCAAAAAAAAATTGAAAAATATGAGTACACTAGATATTGAAGTCCTTGATCCAAAAATAAAAATGAATTTTGATACATAAAAAAATTACCGTTATCACGATTAGCACTATGTTTGAATTATAATTGGTTTAGTCAAAACTTGATTAAAAGAAAAATATTCAATAAAAACTATCTAACAAATTAAGGCACTAGATATCAGAGTTATGAATCTAAATTTGGAAATAATTAGA
This sequence comes from Sequoia sempervirens, assembly GCA_007258455.2. Taxonomy (NCBI): domain Eukaryota; kingdom Viridiplantae; phylum Streptophyta; class Pinopsida; order Cupressales; family Cupressaceae; genus Sequoia; species Sequoia sempervirens. The sequence goes on from VDFB02191493.1 coordinate 41,429, forward strand.
ATTTTTATCCTTCATGGAAAAATGCGTTATATGGTGAGCATCACTTTTTAAAATGTTGTTTTCGAAAAAAAACTAGTTTTCGAGGGAGATGGAAATAGAGGTACAATCTTATTCCAAATTTTTTGAAAAAAATATAGTTAGAATCTACAGAAAAAATATCATGAAACTCTACTTTGCATCATCTTCAAACTTCTCATGGTTTAGCCGCTATAGGTGCCTGAAAGTGAATTTAGTTAAAAATCTATTTGATCTGTCCGGTTGGCCAAAAATTGTAAACCACTATTATGGGATCACCCTAAGACAAATGGATATTACCTGCAAGGCTTAAGGAAGCCAAAGAGAGTTGTGACAGCCAAAAGAGTTGTAAAGACTATTGTGAGAGCTTGAGACTGTTGTAGCAAGTTGTAGAGAGTTGTGCAAGCTTGAGAGAGAGAAAGAGAGAATGTCCAAGAGAGAAAGTGTGAGAGAGACCAGGACCAAATGAAGTGAAAAGATAGATTTTAAGAGAGGAGAGAAAGAGGCTCACAAGCTATCACAAACCATCTGGGCCATTTCCACTTACCAAGGTAGGTAACAAGTGGCAACGTGCTCAAAAATGCCCTTTTAAACATTGAAGTGTCACAGGACGCTAGTGTGACACATAATAGTCCATGCAGCATGCTAGTGTCTACAAAAATTACATTAAAAAATGATAGAAAACGAGGAAAACACAAGGTTAACGCAAAACTGGCGCATAAAGGTAGTTGCTGAAAAGGGGTCTTGAACATCTTGAGAGGGAAAAATGTTGATGCAAGGGCTAAGATGAACCTATACAAATGCTAAGGGAGTGGACAATAAAGTGGATTCAAAAGTGTAAGTGAAATTGCAAGGATATGCAATTTTTGGTCCACTACAATAATAATAATAATAATAATAATATTATTATTATTATTATTATTATTATTATTATTATTATTATTATTATTTCTTTTGATAGATAATAGAACATTATTATTATAGATGATTTATATTATATATTGTAATATATATTATTTATAATATGATAATATAAAAGACTTATATATGATATTATATATCATTTAATATAATAATACATTAAATATTATAAAAGCTCAAAGAATGGATATCTATTTTGGAGAGCTTTTTATATTAAAAAAACTCTCCAAAATAGATGTGTTAATATATTTTTTCATTTCTATATAATTTTTATATAATACTATATTTTCTTATAAATTATATAATAAATATATTATTATCTATCATATATAAAATATTATATATAAGCACTTGTACCTAAAGAAGGTTCAAGGATTATGTCAAAAAACTATATGTATGTTAATATATTAGAAACTATGTTTATGCATGCAAATTCTAGTTGCATGTGGTTGGATTAAATAATTAACAATAAATGCTAAACAATGAAATAAAATAAACTTAGACAAATCTAGATTTTTTCTGTAAAAAAATTAAGTATTATGTGAGGGTATGTGTAGAATTATCATGGAAAAAATATGCCCTTAAGTGGTGAAAAATTTAGAAAAATCAGAGTTGAGTAATTTAGCATAAAAATTTGAATAAGTTATCTATATTATTTCAAAATCATATAAAAATAGAGTTTATGTAAATTGAATATAGTTTTTAAACTACTAGGTTTATTATTTATTTTTAAACTTATTTGGTGAAATTTAAAATTTCAATCACAATAGTATTTTAAATTTGAAGGAAAAATAAGAAGTAAGGTGTCTACCATCCTAACCACAATAAAATGATAATATTTTTTATAAGATTTTAAATATAAAATTAGAGGACCATTTAGATGTGATGCATATTTTTTTAATTTTTTTTAATTAAATAATTAATAATGATTTTTTTATTACAACTTTTTAAAATATAAAAGAGCTTTTAGTAATGTCGACCACCTTAACTTGAAGTCACTTAACTTTATAAAAATTCAAACAAAACAAAAAATCCTATAGTATTGTGAAGCATAGAATGGCCGTATGTTTGATTCAAAACATGATGCATTTGAAAGCTATAGATGTTCTTCAATCAACCTATCAATTAAGACTTTAGTCATAATTTGAATAAAAAATGAATAATAATTACTTATTAAATTCAAAGTAAAGTATAATTTATATCAATGGAAATCTGATAATCTCTTTTAAAAACCTTTTTATTTCATCAATTTTGGGTTAAAAAAAAATCGTAAACCACATACCCATCATATCGCCACTTTTTGGACCATCATGATCCTGCACATACTGGTGATTATGAAATATTTGCATACAAATTTAAAACATAAAACAATGCAAATGAAAAAAGAAAATTGTCATCAAATTGACAAAAAACACTACAAATGGAAATAGAATGTTCCCATCTAGTTGCCAAATCAATTTTTATCTGGCTTTTATGTGATAAGTTGGATTTTTGAGGCTTTAACTGATATTTTAGAGGTTTTTACCATTAAACGACAACTAGAACTTGTTTTCTAAAGACTCAATAGTGGTTTGCAAGCATGAGACTTGTTTAAGGCTCAAATCTCACACTATATGTACCCTATTAACTAATTATGTCATATTTATTTATATATTATTATTATATGTATTATTATTTTATGTAAATTATATGTTATAATAAAATATAAATTATTATATAATATGATTTAATATATAAATAATATATAATATTATAATATATGTATATTGTATATTATTATTATATATAAATTATATTATATATTAGTATAATATGATTTATATCATATATTATAATATGACTTATAATATTATAATATATAATACAATATTATTACTATAAATAATATATATTATTATTATCTATGCTCTATATATTATATATTTAGTGGATAGGCTACATATAGTGTGAGATTTAAGCCTAAAACAAGTCTCATACCTGTGAACAACTATTGTGTAATCAGAAGAAAAGTTTCAACTACCGTTAGATAGTAAATCAGCTATTGTTTAATGGTAAAAGTCTCCAAAGTATCAGGTGAAAGCATCCAAAATTTCACTCATGATGTAAAATTCAGATAAATATTGATTTTCCAACTAGGTGGGAATAAATTGTTTCCATCTGTAATGTTTCTTGCCAATTTGATGACAACTTCCCTTTTCCATTTGCATTGCTTTATGTTTTAAATTTGCATGCAAATATTTCAAAATCAAATAATACCTAATTTCTTTAAGAAAAAATCTAGATTTGTTTAAGTGGATAAAATTCAGATTTGTCTAACTTTATTTCATTCCATTATTTAGCACTTATTATTAATTGTTTAATCCAATCACATGCAACTAAAACTTGAGCACATTGCAAGGACAAGCTCCTCCTAAATTATACTTCTCCTTATCAACTTAGTGATACTTCTTTGCATGAAGCACAAGCATAGATTCTTCTTTTTTCTTTTCTTGCTCTTGCTGCTTTTTCCATACATTTATATTTTCCTCCTTTTGTTTGGTCATAGTATCCACCACCTTGTTTTGTCTAGGGGGTGCAAGACAACTTCTACAAAATTGTGCTATATGCTCAAAGTTGTTGCAATTATAGCATATGTAAAATACCCTCCCAGATATGCCCCAATTTTTCCAATTCCAATCAAGTGAAGTGAACTATGTACTTATGTTGATGTTTCCATGAGGTCAAATAAGTGTTAAATTGTACGTAAATCTGCCACTTTATTTTTTCACACAACTCAAGAACAATGAAGCATAATTTGATTGTATCAAGTCTGAAGCATTACATACAAACAATACTATAGTTGAATGTGACTAGGAATATTATTTCTGACTTCTGCTTCACACTTATCGTGAGTTACACACAGCTAAATAATGAAATGAAATAAAGTTAGACAAATGTATGTGA
>VDFB02191494.1:0-28771 GCA_007258455.2 Sequoia sempervirens
AATTACCATTCATTGAACTATTAGATAATACAAACAAACATGAACCTCCAACATAATGCAAGTGTAATATTTGTAGTTGGAAATATAAAAGGGACAAAAAGTTGCAGCTAAAACTTAACACTATAGAAAAAATATTGATAAATTTTATGAATAAAATATATAGATGGAAAGGAAAAATCATTGATAAGATGAAAAAAAAAGAATAATGTCTTCATGTTAAGAATGCCCTTGAATATGATACACATATGCAAAGAAAGAAAAATCTTACTAAATTTGGAGGTTCAATTCAAACTTAATTTAGAAATATAATGGTAGGAGCACAAATGGAAAAAACTATTCAGTTGAGTGTTGTTTTTCATATTTTGACTAGAGGGTGTCCTATGACAAACTACCCAGAATATAATAGTTTATTGTCTGTTTTGGAAGTTCTTAACTTTCGTAACACACATTGGTCAATAAAGAATGGATGAGAATGAGAAAGTTGTCTTGTTGAGGTTGAAAAACAAGATTTACAAGAAAAAATAAAGAGTCAACCTTTATTGAATTATTTTTAGATGAAGTTACAATGATAGCTAATACTTATTGGGTATGTATGCATGTGTATTGTATACAAACATGTCTACCAACCTCATCTACTTTTTGTTTATAAAATGAAGGAGAATTCAACATCACAAAACCTATTTGAACTAGTTAAAAAAATATTTAAATAAAATTGGAGGTATGGATGACTTCACAATTACCAAAAAGTTGGTGTGTGTAGGAGCTAATGGAGCTTCAGTAATGCAAGGTCATAAGACGGTCTTTGTGTAAAGATAAAAACTACTTCTTCACCACACATGATTGTCATTCACTGCATGACCCACATAATGGATTTAACATTTACAATTGTGAGCAAGTTCCCTTTAGTATCAAAAGTTTAAATCTAGTCCATGAGTTTTGTTCATACTTTTGTTGAAGTCCCAAAAAGTTTACAGAATTTTAATTTCTTTTTGAGGGAATAACTGTAGGAAACAAACTTCTTGAGAATGTTGATGTACTAGATGGATCTCCTTGCATGGACCGACAAAATGAGTTTATTTAGAATATCAATCCTTGATTGAAATAATGCATGAACATCACCACACAATATAACATAGGCTAATTGATATAGAGGCACTCTTAACACTATTTGGTCTTCTCCCCATATTGGAGGAAACAAAAATATTGTGAAAAAATATAAAGAAAGAACTATGCATATTTCAATATATAGTTAACTACGTAGGGTGAGGCATATAGCTTAGATTCCTTATTTATAACTCCAAAATTTAGTATCTGGTAGTTGATGACAAATGTGAACAATCTGTTAGTTTTTTTATAGTTTAATGCAAGCAGAGAGTTATGTATCTTTATAGGTGGATTTGAGATACAATGCACTATTTTACCATGGTCAGTGCTCTACTAGAGAAGTAATTGTTACAAGGGAAACTTTTAATGAAATTGTTAATTTTTTAAGTACTACTTTAAAGAGTATTATGAAATCTCTTTCCTCAGAGATTTTAGAACGATTCTCTTGAGATGAACTACTTGAAGCCATGTCTATTGTCTATTCTCAGTATTGGGTCCATCATCAACTAAATTATTATTGTAAGAGGATAAAGACCTTGGTTGATCATTTTTTTAAAAGTTTAGAATTCAATAGACAAGAAATATAAATAATTATAAATCAATCTAAGCTTATAGAACAATCAGGCTATTTTGCAACAATTATGAGAGAAAATTTTGATTTCATTGAGAGTCCCTTACAAGAGGGATCAATAATAAAGCTTTGGAAAACCTTAAGTGAGAGGAAACTATTACATGATTCGATATCGAGATATTTAAAATGTGTTGATTTATGTCAAACAGTCATATTGGGGTCAATGGAGGATGAGAGAGTTTTCAGTGCATTGAGATTATTGAAATCAAAGATTAAAAAAAGAGCTAGACAAGAATAAAATTGCTTGAGGATGTATACAACTAGGTATGGTATCCAAAGTTTTCCTTTTGAGAGGGCACTCAACTGAGGTCCGACATTTAGGTCTCTAGGAGATCACCTTTCATGCACCTCCATGATTCCTCACCTCCGTATAAATTTTTCTCCTTTTTAGTTTTGCTTCCTGTCTCTAAATTAATAAGGGCCCCCATTAGTAACTTCTCTTGACTGCTTTTCCCAACCAAAGTAAGTCATTCCTCCACCTCACATGAAAATATTTTTAGAAAAGGACTTGCCATTCCATTCTATCCTTTTCATTCAACAACACCTACCCCTCCGCATTATCCAAGAGATAATCCTGACTAACATTAACAAGAGTAGAGAGATCATCTTTGATTTTCATGATTTTCTACTCAAGAGAAAAAATCTAAGGATCATGATCCTTACTCAGTTTTGTAACATCCTTTGCAATTTGGTTAAGGGTAGCATTCATTATTTTCATCTTATCATACACTATCACCTCCTTATTATTTTTCTTCAAAGTGCTAATATTGAATCTTGATGAGGGCTAACCCTAGACTTAGAAAATAACCTTACAAACAAGAGAATAATTTTATTATTCGTAGTAAAAATGGATTTACATGCAGAGGGATCTCAAATCCCCAAGTTCTACAACACATGCAAGTTACAGAAAGCTATAGAATCACCCTTTCGCAATATGCAAGCTTGTTCCCAAAAAGTTACCTAAAAATTAGAAACCCGCCCATAAATAGAGCTCCTCTTTAGTTTGGAGCCAAAACAACATTCAAATTTGAGTTTAGGCGGTTTGGCACTGAAAAATTACAACTTGAAGTTCAAATTTCAAAAGAACATTTGCAATTGTATCTTCTAGAAAGTGCGCCAACTTCCTGGCCATAACTTTTTGATCCTGGATCGATTCACAACCGCTTGAACCTCAGTTGGAAAGGTCTCAAGTCAATAACGGCTCAACATTTTCTACACCATTTTGGCAAGTTTGGGGGCTGTTCCAGGAAATCTATGCCTCAAATCTAACCTTTAAGATTTTTAGGTAAATATAAGAAACTAAAACCGCAATATCTTCTAACCTAGGAAATAGAAAAATAAAACTACAAATTGGGAATTTCATTATGACTTTAAAAGGGTATCCAAAACATCTAAAAACTAAGAAACTTGAAATTTAACTACATTTTGGGTGATGCAAGATTATCGTTCTTTACACTAATCGATGCCTCCCCGTGATCAAATCGGGCTAGCAACCACACACTTACCATGTAGATAGATACTTAACTTCACAAAGGAGCCACATGAAGAGTTTAAAGAACACATTCATTCCCCCTTTATCCATACTGGCCATATCATCAAGATCAAGCATCTCCCAATTCATACCAAAACCCTAAAAGAAACACTCAAGATGATCCTCAAACCAATTACCAACAATAGGCTCCATCTTATCCTTCCCCTTGCCCGCAACCGCATAAGTAATAGAGGCATCTCCAGATCAACCACATCAATCTTCGCGCGCTATGCTTCCTTGTCCACCTTGAACTCATGACTCTCCTTTTCCCCTTCAACAACATCTTGAAGATTCTAACTAGACTAAGGCTCACCAAGAGACACAACATCCATAATCTTGCCTTGGGTTAATTTAGAAAATTTCTTCCCCACAAAAGAATTACCCACCATTCCACTCTCAATTTCCCCAACTAAAATTTTCCTCTTCACTCCAGACAATGGGGGAAGTTCCACCTTCTTATTGCCCTGATTCCCCTTCCCAACCTTCATAGAAATTTTAACAAAAAAATTTCTCTTGGCTCTGGCCTTGAGGGTCTTATCCCCTTCTAAATCAGTATGCGAGCCATTTGACTAGGAAGGGGAAGCCTCCAACTCTTTCTTAAGCGGGGCAGAGAGATCCTTAAATGAACCTGACTTACCTTACTCTTCCTTAAACTCCTTAGAATCTTCTCCCATATCATAATTCAAAGGAAATCCTTAGATTTACGAGCTCTATTCACCCTAAGGGTTTCAATTACATACCTTGCCTTAATATGTTTAGTAATTAACAACATGAGCTCCTCGTGCAAGAAAGGGTTATTGAAATTCTTGTGAAATTCATGGATACCATTTTCCAAGGGAAAAATCAGATAAAATGAAAAAGACACCAACTTACCATGATGGAAGTGGTCGAGCAACATAAAATGGTAGCCATAGATAGCTAAAAATATCCCATCCAGAGTAAAGTAACGTATAAGCGCCACCACCACATCCCACCATATAGCTTTAATGGAAGTCCAATCATAGCCACCACACCTCAACCTCTTTATCTTTTCTCTTTCCTTATCACATAGGAAGATATCCCTCGTCGACTTTGCTACCTTCCTTTCCCTGTAGAATTTTTGAACCTTAGTAGAAAGGCTGGTGACCTCTGTTATGAGTTTTTCTGTAATAGTAATCTCAATCCCAAAGATCTGCAAGAATCTATTGTGCAAGCCGTTCATAAATTCTTGAGAAATTTTGGAGTCATAGCCATGGAGCCTCATCATATAAGGCGTAACCCGACCTTTGTTGAGAATCTCCCAAACCATACCATTATATTTTGTGTCTTCACATGTCACAAGCCCCGTTCTGCATCTATCTCCCCCCATTATCATCTGAATAGCCACTCTCTTAGACTTGATCCTCAAATGGAAAGGCAACCAACCAAAATAAAAAAATCAAGAACAAAAGGAGGAATATAACACCCAAAAATCATGTTAATCTGACACTCTAGGTACAAAGATTCATTAAAGTCACATCCCTTGGGAAATCTCACCACTCTAAGCCACGATTACCAAGATCCATGTAGCATTCCATATGTATTATCAAGGAAAAAAGGCAATAATGAAGACAAATGTTGAAGCCTCTAAAACTTGTTCCTAACTCCATCATAAGTAACATGTGATATTTGATCATCATTAACCATTGATTGAAGTTCAATGGGTATATGGTCATTAGAGCCCCAAATCTAGACGAGGAGACTCCCAAATTAGCAAGGAAGTTAGTAACACCATTAGCTTTCGAATAAACATGGGAAATATAAGACTCTTGAAAGGAATTTAAAATAGAAATAGAGTTTTCTATTATGTGTTCGATTGACCATGAGGGAGGATTAACCCTTTTCAAACAATTAATAATGTTCATGGAGTCCCCCTCCAACCAAAATTTTCTCACCCTTCTAAACCAACATTAAACCATGATAAGCTGCCGCAATGGAAACTCATATTATCAAATCATTCTATCAACTTTTGTAGCATGCTCCATTGTCCATTTGATGGAAGTGAAAATTGTTCTAGCTTATACCATCTGACTTGCAAGTTTGTTAACAATTCATAATTGACAGTGGAACTTGAATGTTTCAATAAAAGTTGCATTCAAGGTTGTCAATGATTTGATCGATTCCAAAATTTTTTCCTTATAGGGGTTCTAAGAAAATTGGTCCAAATAAAACTTCATTCTATCCTCCATCTTCTTTTTGAAAGCATCCTTTCTAATGTATCAATGTGTTGTGTCAAAAGAAAACAACAAGCCTTGATTTTGAAATGAAGGAATACAAATGGATTTGAGTTTTATATTGATTTTAAAATGAAGGAATACATAGAAGTATTACAAAATCTTGCTCAAAAAAAACTCTACGTAATGTTGAGTTGGATACTCATATTATCAAATCATTCTATTGGCTTTTGTAGCATGCTCCACTGTCCATCTGATGAAAGTGCAAATTTTTCTAACTTATAGTATTTGACTCGTAGATTTTTCAACTTCATAATTGACAGTGGAGCTTGACTCTAATGTTTCAATCAAATTTACATTCAAGGATATCAATGGTTTGATCAATTCCAATATTTGTATCTCATCTAATTTATGAGGAAACTGGTCCAAGTCAAACTTCATTCTATTCTCCATCTTCTTTTTGAAAACAAAATTTCTAATGTATCACTGTGTTGTGTCAGCAGCCAACAACAAACCAAGCTATGTCAAGTCCTCTACCTTTTTATACAACTTCCACATCTTTTTTGCAACCTGATCTAGGAATTCCTCTGATTCACTTAGTTTCAAACATTTCTAAATGATATATGATACCTTTATTGAGGCATCAATCAGATTGTGAATTCCTTTAGATGGCAATTCATTATCACTATCTTTCTAGACTATTTGCAAATTTCTCTCTCGAATTCACGTTTCTTTTGTCAACAATGTATTGTCTGAGCTTCCTATTATGTACTGCCAGACAATCAATTAATTCAAACAATTGAAACAAATAATTAGTCCTCCGCATTATTTCCTCCCAAAATTTTTATTTTAAATGCTTCATTATTTTCTACAAAATGTAGTTAATCTATTTCAGGAAGAATTTATTTCATTTTTTGGTTTCTTTAGCTCTACCATTACTCTTTCAATGTTTCTTCTCATTTCTTTATTTTTTGTTCCCAGAACTTTTCTCTTTCTTTCTATTCATCCAAATTGTTTGTAATGTATTTTCTGAGGCATTAGCTTTCACTAAGTTTTATTTTTGTTTTTTTTGAAGTGGCTCTTTCATTATCATATTTCTAGATGCTTTTATCTAATGTTTACTTCAGTTTGTTCAGTTCTACCTTTTCCTTTTCATTCTCTTTACTTGTAGATGTAGAGGAATATTTTTTCATCCCTTTTTTCTAATTCATTTCTCTTGTTATGTGTTGATTTCCTATTTCCTTTCTCATTTGCTAGGTTTGCCTGTATCTTTTCTATTTGATTCTACAACCTATTTCTGTCTTCTCTTGCTTTAGAAATGATGTGTACACCACTTTCTTGTTCCTTTTTGATACATTAATTTTTTCAAAATTTTTCATTCCAAAAAATCCATTTGGACACTGCTCACATCATATTCAAAGTGATGCATCTAATTCTCTAGTTTATTTGGAAATTTGGGCACAACAAAAATTTACTCCATGGTTTCTATATTTGGTTCATATGTGGGAAATATCCTGTTGTTGCAAGCTTTGAAGTTATAGTAGTTGTACTCTATATCATTTTCTTCTTGTTCTCTTTATATATTTCCACTTTTTCTAAACTCGACATTGTAATCAAAACCTAAGACTAATAACACAATCGAATGATTGAATGGCAAAGGAGTACTTACAATTGAAGGGGTGGATTCTAGAATTGGAAATAATTCCTTTGAGGTGGAAATGGAGGTAGTTGGACTTGGAATTGTTATAATCTTTTTTCTTCTTCAAAATTCCTTGATCATTGGGTTTTTGTATATTATCTTCTATTATTGGCCTCTTGCAAGTAATTTTTTGTTGTAGAACTTGTTGACCACTACTAGTACTACTACCAATATCATTGCTACTAGTGGAAATGACACTATATTCTCCACCATGTCCTAGTTGTGATTGCATCTAACTATTAGGATTTGAAATTTTAACAAAATGAATTGTACCACCTATCCTTTTATGCCTTGGGATTTTTTATTAGCTCTAATGCCTCAAAAATCACCAATTTTTTTAGGGTTGAACTCTATTGGTTTCCAAGAGCCTTGTCCTTTGGACCCCGAATTTCCACCTTCATAACCTAATTTTTTGACAATGACTGCTTTTGATGCAGAGGGTTAGGGACTTTGAAAGAAACACAAAGTTTTAAGGCTAATAATGATTCACTCTCAACCTTCCAACTAGGCACCAGTATGGAGATAAGGCCCCAATAATGCACCAAAATAACTTTTTGCTTTCTTATGGACCCAAACCATAGGAATGATCCTAATAGACACAATTACACTTGTCTTAAATGAAATCAAAGCCCCAAACCTCTGTTTTCAACAAAATCCACTTTTCCACCTTAACTAGGCCTTCTAGCCCAACTAGGCCTCTAGCGAAGGATTTTTGACTTTGCTCTCAAACTTTCCAAAGGAACCTCCAATATAATGGTTGATTAAGTTGTGTTCTATGATGAAAAACAACATGTCCAAACCCCGATTGCACTTTCTTCAGACAATCCCTTCCAAAACTTGTTGTCTCCTCAAAAACTAGGCCTAATTAGCCCTCTTTTCCAAAGCAACCCCTCTCTAAATCAACCCCTGACCATGAAAATTTCAACAGTCTCTTAAAACATCCCCAAACCAAGGATTTTCAAGTTCTTAGTCTTCTATGACACCCCTAACACGTTCAAGCACAAAACCCTCCTCAACTTGCCTCAAAACTAGGGCTTCTTGGATCTTGACTTCCCAAACACTTCTAGAACCAGTTAATTGACTCTACACCATTAGGAAAACATATTGAATCATTCCCAACTCAAAAACATATCCCTCCTTTAGGTAGATCTCCTGCTGCTACACCCTAGGGTCCAACTTCAAGCACTTTTCACTGTCAAATCTTGGTGCACACCATAGTATTCATCTCTCCTACACATTATAGTGTTAGATTGGTATTATACATGTTAGACATGATCCATTTCATAGATTTCAGTCACCACTTTCCATGAAATGGATCATTTATCCATAAAAACTCTCAAAATGAGTGCAAAATCTGAACTTTCTAGAGGACAGTCAGATGTATTGTTTAAAGAAACTATTTATTATTGCTTTCAGAACATAGAAGGGTTTAAAAAAATGTAAATGCAAGTTCCAAAGGCATTCAACTGAGCATATCCTCAATAGAAATCAGTAGTTTATCAAAAAGACTCCAAAAATGCAAGAAAACTGTGTTTTTCCTTATTTCAGAAAACAATCCGTACAATGCTTTCCAAAATTGATCAACCTCCGTACAAATGAATTATAAAACTTTGTATAACCTTTCCCCAACTGATCCAACCATTTTGGATTGATTACAATGCATAATTACCTCTAAAACACCTAAAACTCATTTTCCCGCCTAAAGTGGATTTTCAAAAATTTGAATTTACAAACTTGAAATTTATTAAATTCTACTATCTAAAAACCATTGGATCTTCAATATCCAACCTTATTTGACCTAATTAAAGTATTAGATTACTAATCAAATCCCTAGAACATGACTGTCCCATTTATACTGCCTTTTGGTCCTAGGGTCCTTATCAGGACCCTTAGGACAGTTGACTCTCTTATTACATTTATCCTTTCCAAATGCCATTATGGGCTTCAAAAGGTCATAGTTGATGTTTTGATATGCTAGGATAGGTCCTCATAACCCTTGCAAACTCTTGACCCTTGAAGTGTTCCTTGAAGGGTTATCTGCACCACCCTTGAAGTATATCTTTGTTTTGTGATCTTGATAGGACTTTGAAAATTCTCTATTGTTCTTGGTTGAGTTTCCCTTTTTATGAGCTTTCAAAGTAATGGCTAAGGCTTGTTATACTATGTCTAGTGTTTCCTTTTACACTCAATGCCTTCCAAAACCCTAATATTTAAATGCTCATAGCACTTTTGTTATAAAACTTCATTGACTCCCTATAGCCGATCGTTTAAGTTAAATTTATGTCTTAAGTCCATTTTTTAACCGACCCCTTATCCCTTACATTACCATTTGATCCCATGCACAAAATATTTTATTAAAGTGCCTAAGTCTTTTGCTTGCATCATTATGAAATTCGGCCCCCTCATTTACCTAGTCATGCAAAGTTGTCTTGAATGCATGTGCTATAATATTACCCTTAAGTTTTCCACAATCGACCCCATAAAGACTAAAATATTAAAGTTTTAAAGCTCGTGGATGTAGTCAAAAGGTGATAGGTGGCACCTCTATATTAGTTTATGCAATTTTGTAGAAGGGTTGTCACTAAGCCAAATGTTTCCTACGAAACTGTAAAAATGTTGACATGTGGAGAAGTTATGTTGTACACTGCTATAGGGCCCTCAGGATGGTCCCACCGACTCTACGTGTCAATATTTGAGGCATTTTTCCATTTCGTGGAGCCTAAAGGGTTGGCCCACATTTATCCTATGAAAGCACAAAAAAGGTGCCATGTGTTTGGTCAAGTTCAATTTGCAGTGATAGAATCTCTTACAAACCTCGCCATGCCTTGTGGCATTGATTTAATGGATTTCGAACATTTTTTTGAACCCTTTTGGGTAGGCCCACAAGTGTCTTATGGAAGCATGAGAGGAGAACATGTGGCAAAGATTTAATGATGTAGCATTTTGAGTGGCTTAAATGGTGCCATGTGGCATAATCTTATGGCTTTTTTTGTTTCTTTGTGACTTTGTGAGGTTCTTTCATGAAGGCTTATGTGAAGCTGTGGAACCGTGGGAAGATGCCAAGTGTCCCAATTTGAGATACCAAGGGGACATGTGTATGACTATATTAGCTCAAATTTCTTATCCTTTGCCTGATTCTGGTGTTCAAAAAGTGCTTATTGAGAACTTGTTGCCTTCTCCAACAAGAAAAGTTTATTTTAATGAAATATCCTTCTTTTGCATATTTGTGTCTTGCCTTGTGAGAGTACCATCAAATAGTTTTTTAGTATGGGAATTTGTCCTTGTGCTCTCGTCAGGATGGCCAATCAGTCTTGTTAGTCTCTAGTAAGAACAAGGCTGTGAAAAACATGGTCTCTATTCCAACATATAAAAATACTACAGGACGTAATAAAACATTTACCAAATTGTTAAAATCTTATAATAGTGTCCTCCAAAAATTATTGAAAGATAAAGTAATAAATTTTCTAGAGATTCGACCACTGTTCGAGCTGTATCCTCAATGGTATGACTCCCAAAAGTTCTATCAATACCACTGAGTCATCGAACATGACACCAAAATGTGTATTCACCTACATCATGTGATTCAAGACCACATCAATGACATGACTATCTACCTCGATGGTAGAAAACAAAACTCTAACAAATCTGCAGCGAACCCAAATAGCTAGTTGCAAAAATACATAGATCCTTTATCATCACACTCTACTAATTTGGTTACTCTTCTTCACCGTCTCTTAATTTAACACCATTTGAATATGTGAATGTAGTCTCATTCACTCATATTCCTCCTAAAGAGCATGTGAATACTGTCCCTAACATTTCATTCAATTCACATGATCTGCTCCTAAACAAGGAGCTCTCTCCACTTTACGTTCCCGCTTGTATTAATGGTAACATCATAATGGACATTATGGTTGATCCCTTGAGCTGTGTGAATGCTATTATGGAGGAGACCTTGTTTATCAATAATTTACATAAGGATAAATATGATGAATTATAAGCTACCCTTCACACACACAATGGGTTTTCTATTGCGCCTATGGGTACTATTTCTTTGTTGGTCCCGATAGGACCTAAGGCTGTGAAAGTATTGTTTGTTGTGATCTCAAAGTTGACTTATTCAAAGAGAGGCCAAACATTCCAGGGCTGGACTCCATGAATGCAATCACTTTTGTGATCCACAAATTTCTAAATTTTCTCCATGAGGGTACATTACAAGTTGTCTATGATATTGGATACAAGGAACTCATAGAACATGGGGGCTTCTCCCTTGACCATTTTTGGCCCACCCCAGTCGGAACTCTCCCTCTTAGGGGAGATATTTTGTATAGAGATTATTGTAGATACAAGACTGGGAGCTTGGTGCCAAAGGGTAGTTTTACCATGACTCCTTAACCTACTTCCCTGAAGGCCTACGTGCATGCACAACAACATGCTTTGTCTTCCACCCCTCTAAAGGGGATGGAAAATATTGCTCTTGCACTCTAGTCTTCCCCTTCTAGTTCTTCTTTTGCACCTTCAAATTCATTTTCCTAGCCCTTGGTGGCATCTTCTATTCCTCCTACTATACCTAGCATAGGAAAAGGAAAAGTGTCCATACTATGGAAGTCAAAGCCACAAGTTTTTCAGCTTCCTTTTTATCCACGATGCCTTGAGCCACCCTATATGGCAAGGGGAAGCATTCCTATGGGGTTTTTGCTACATTTCAACCTCTGTGACCTCTGCCCATTCCTCTACCTTCTCCTAGAGATGGGAAAGGAAAGAGGCCCATCGCTGAGACATCTTTTTTTGTTCCTTCCTTTGTGCCTCCTCCTCCTGCTCCTCCTAAGGAGATCATCCTTCCACGTGTGATGGTTGCATAGGTTGCTCTTGTGGTAGAGGAGGATCCCCTGACCTCTTCTCAAGCTATATCTTCTAGTGCGCACAACCAATGTAACCAACTTGTGCACAAGCGTAAGTGTCAGAAAAAGGCTCTAGCTAAGGAACACACTACTTTGCAGAAGAGTGGGGAGGGGCCTATTGTTTCTATGTCTACTCCTTCAGTTTCAGTTTCTTTTACTTCATTTTCTTCTGTCTTAGTTCCCATCGCCTTAGTGCCTCTTCCATCTTCATCGACACATCTCAACGAAACTTACCCCAAAAGGGTTTAGGTGTTCATCGCTCCCTCGATGAATCCTCCCCTTCTTACTTCTCTCCTTAATATTCCTCCTTTCTCACAATCCATCGACATGCCTCACACAAGGGTAGTGTCCTTTATGGATCCGTCTCCTTCTTTTTCTTTTTCTTCATCTGTGAGGATTCCACATCATCTGATGAAGCACAAGTATGAGGATGACCTTGCTTTAGGCAATGGTCATAAGAAATTTTATCTTCTATTGAGTCTTGTTTTGCTTTGGCCTACATCATCCTTGTGACATAGGCATCCCTGCATCCCCAGAGTTTGTCAGTGCCCCTTTTCTGAAGGTTAGATGTAGCTCTCATCTATCTTGTCCTCCTCTCACTTAGTTGACACATGACACTCCTAAAAAGTGCATGTTGAACTTTTTGGAGGACATCCCAACTCTATCCTTGATCTTTGAAGGTTGACGACCTTGGTCTCACAAGAACTTGGTGAAGAGGACCTCGAGTGGCCTTCTTCCTTAGCCCTTGTTGCAGGCGAGTTAGAGGGTACCATGATTTCTATCCCTCCCCTCTAGGCCCATCCTCCCTCCATTTACAATGATCTAGATTGGGAGCAGGATTACCTACTGTAGGATTCATATTAGGATAACACCCTCATCTACATCTTTAGATTGTTTTTATGTGTCTACTTATGTTCCTCCATGTTTGTCTGTATATGTTTGTGCTCTTTCCCGGAGGACCCTTTCTACCCTTGTAGGTGCTTGGATATAGGAGAGAAACTCTATTGTAACCTTCTTCTATATGTTGTAATCTTGAATTTCTACGTCAAAGATGATGTGAAGTGTTGGGGCATTTAGGCCTCTTCCATGTTGACTTGATTTTTATTTTTCCTTTGTATTCATGTGCTCTTCTTCACATTCTGATACATTTGGGGGGTGATGATAGTTCATATACATATATTATATTATATCTATCTATTTATATCCATTTGTAGTTCTGATCCCGAATAATTAGATCCCCCTGTGCTGTTGATTTCTTTGTCTCTACTTTCCTACTTCATGATGTTGTGGTTTCTATGTGCTGTTCCTTGCGTGTGTGATAATATTCCATGAATAAATCTTGCCATGTATCTCGTGTCACAACATATTTTTTCTTTCTCTTCTCTCGTTAGAATGAAATATTCTCCTTTGCATACCTCACATCATTCTAAGGGGGGGGATCTCAATTTTGCATAATTTTTTAAAAAAGGGTATTTTATTTCAAAAGGATTCCTTGATGAAAGAATCACTTGATGAAAATCTGTTTCAAAATCTCTTTCAAAAGGATTCCTTGATGTTTTATGTCTTATGTCTTGATAACTTGATATAACTTACATCTTGGCGTCTAGCTTGGGGGAAAATTGAGTAGACTTGTCTTGTCTTTTCTTTGATTATCTTGTAACATAGTTTGCAACAACCATAAGCCTACATTCCTGCCATATGTACTCTAGCCATGCTACCCGTACCTATCAACATTGTCTTTATCTGATCAAATTGTCTTGTCTTGTGTCTATGGAATTTTTTGATTATGTCTATATTTTTTTGCTTTGTCACCTAACATGTTTGTCTATAGCTAACATGTTTGTGGTGAGATTGTAGCTAGTTTTGGAGGATCGAAGACCTGTGTCCTCTTCACATTTTGGTGAAGCTCCTTTCACGTCAGGTATACTAGATCAAAGAAATTATTCCTATCTATTTTGGTATATTCTCTTCAATCTCTTTCTACTTTAGCTTGCACATGCATTGACACATGCTCGCTAAAGTGGGGAAAAATGTTATGGTGTAAAATTGCACCCTAGTGCAATTTTCCATAACACCACCCTTACTTTAGCCTTATAAAATTGATAATTCTAATTCCCGCCGCTCTAACCCTTTTGTTCCATCCATACCTTGTCATTTTATATTGATGAAGGGAATTTTGACTAGGATTCTTCTGTGCTGTGTAGATGTTTGAATGCAGCGCGAATGTCCTTGACATATTCTCGGGTCAGTGGATGTTGGGATGTTACATTTCTTATCACCCACAAAGTTTAACACCCCATGCGATTGTAGAACCGCTTGAAAATGAATCTTTTTCCTCCAAGCCTCCATTTTGAAACTATTAAATGATAAGTCTACTTCTAAAAGATGAATGATAAATGTAAAAATCTAGGTAACTATTTTTCAAACAATTGGGAAAAAAAGAGAAATGGACAATAGGAGCTCAAAAATTAAATTAAGGATAGTCTTTTCAATCTAAAAAAGGAATTAAAATTTGAATCAAAGAGCATAGGATTGAATGATGAGTTGATAACTATTAAAATAAGTTGAGAAACCTACAAACAAAAAAGATTTAGGGGTTAAAATTTAGAGCCAAAATGAACTGGCTGTGCAATGGGGACAAAGGTTCTACATTATTCTTTAGGTACTTAAAATATAATAACTATAGGGAGAAAGTAGAGTATATATGGGATAATAACAAATTTATAAGTGATCTAGAGGAGATTAAAATTGTGTTCCACAATTTTTATAAGACTTTGTTTTCAATTGATGGAAATAATCCACATTTCCAAGAATCTAGAAACCAACACAAAAGATTAATCCCCAGGAAGATAAATAAGGGGATGGCTGAAAATTTTAATAAATAAATATCCAAGGAAGAAATAATAAAGGCCATTCAGAGTCTAAATAATGATAAAAATTGGGAGCAGATGGGCTCCCAATTGAATTTTATTAAAAAAACATTGATTGGATTGGATAATAATTGTTACAAGTGTATATAGAAGCCATTGACAAAGCAACATTAGGGAGTAACATAAATAAGGGGATCTTTAAGATTCTCCCCAAAGAGGGAGATGAGATGTTAATTAAGAATTAGAGACCCATCACCCTCCTTAAAGTTTCTTACAAGATAATGGCGAAGATCCTTGTGCTTAGAGTGGTGAAAATTCTTCCCAAGTTTATCAATACTACACAAACTAGGTTCATCAAAGGTAGATACATTTTAGAAAATCTCATAACCAATTGGGAAGCTATAGAATGGGATAGGAATTCTAACCAAGACACTGAAATTCTCTTGTTAGACTATGAGAAAGCCTATGATCGAGTCAAATGGTCCTATTTAATTATGAAATTGGAAGCATTTGGCTTCCCAAGTGGTTTTTTTCAAATGGCAGGAACACTACTAAATGATGCAATTGCACAAATTGAAATTGATTGATCTTTGATAGAGCAATTTCCACTACAAAGATCAATTAGGAAAGGCTGTCCTCTTTCCTTTGCATTGTTTGTAATAGCCTCATATGCTATATTTTACATTCTAAGAGATACCAATATTTCACCTCAAGTCAAAGGTTTAAAACTTCTTAACAAAGATGAGATTATAAACATACAATTTGTAGATGACACTACAATATTTGTAAACCTTGATGAAAGAAACATAGAGCATCTTAGGATTAAAATCAGTTTATTTTGTGAATCCTTAGGAGCTAGAATTTTAGAGGAAAAATCCATAATGCTTAGTTGGAACAAGAACCCCCCAAATTGGTTCTAGAAATTTGAATTTGATTAGGGTGGGCCTAATAATCAAGTTAGTTACCTCAACATTCCATTTGTAATTAATCCATGTCTTAAAGACATGTGGGAATGGATCAAAATTAAAATAGATAAAAAATTAAACAAGTGGAACAAGCAATATTTGTCACTAGCAAGTAGGTTTCATGATTGTCAAAAAATCTTATCCTCATATATTTTATACTCTAGAGGTCATTTTACCCAACCTTTCATCCCAACTAGAATTGGTTGGAGGGAATAGTATAGTTCTAGAAACTACCGTCGAGCTAGATTAGTTACAATCCTCCATGGTTGGTGTTTTTGAATTCCTTCTTTCTTGTTAACTCATTTTATAAGGGTAGTAGGAATTGGACTACTTAGATATGGCTCCAACTCATCAGCCTATCTTTTTAATAGTTACCAAGTATAGGAAATCCAAAAAAATATTAGGCAATTTCTTTGGTCTGATGGGAAAGGGAATAAGAAGAAACATGTAGTTAAATGGGAATGTTGTTGCACAAGCAAGTTGAAAGGAGGACTAAGATTGAAATATTTAGAAAAACATGGCATAGCTTTGGCAAGTGAATGGATCTTAAATGCTATGGATGGAATTGAACCTTGGAAGACACTAATAATAACATACAATTAGAGGTTCCAAGGATAGAAAAAGGATGAAAATAACTCCCCATAAATGATATATTAGTTGGGAAATTCCCAATCATGCCGACAGGCTCAAACATTTTCAAAAGATTATAGAAATCTTAGAAAATCATAAAATTACACTTTAAAAACTATGGATTGCTCATTTCAATGAATTTTCTCTAGTTGCTACATGAAGAGTTGGGATTTGGTGATGGATTCTGAGTTGTTTGTGTGTTTTGTGTCTAAATAAGGTCAGTGAAGGTCATTTTTGATGTAATTGCCAACTTTGAGGTCTTTTGAGACCATATTGTAGAAGTTGTAAATCTTGTTGGAAAAGTTGTCAAGTTTGATAAAAAGTTGTCAAGATAGGTTGAACATCATTTTTCTAGTGTGAGGTCATGTTTTTAGATTAAATAAGGTCTAAGTAGATCATATATAATGTTTTAGGAGTCTAGGAGGGTGAAAAGTGAAAATATTGCAAATATGCAAAAAGTTGTCAACAATAAACTTGCAAAAATGCAAAATTTGTAAAGGCCAAAGGTCACAAGGAGTTTGAAAAAAATTTAGGAGTTGTTGTGTCAGTTTTTTTTGGGTGGAGAAACCTTTAAAAAGGCGTGGAACCTCATTGTAATGGTTGGTTGGTGGATTTGAAGCAAAATCAATAAAGTTTCTCACTATTTTTCTAGAAATTACTTTAATTTTCTTCATTTTTCAGGCTTGTACGGTAACATACAGCCACAAGGTGGTTCAAATATTTTGTGTTTTTAATATTAGTATGAGTTCACTATGATTTGCAATTGGTTTGAGAGATTTAAAGTGAATTAGAAGCATTTTATACTTGTTTTTTCAAATTAGGCCGGGTATACCCTGTTTTGGGGTTTGTAATCATTTATCATGTTTTAAGGGCCCTTTCACCGACTGTAATCATAGTGACTGGTGAAAAGGGTCTAATGGAGGATTTTTAGATGGTAGGATGGTTGTTTAGTGATGGGAGAAGGGAATAGAGAATGTTGAGTTGCTGTCTCTATAGTTTGTGAGTGGGAAAAAATATGAAAAGTGAGGTTTTACCCTAGGGTTTGATAAAATACTTGAGGGAAGTGATATTATTGAAACTTTTAAGCATGTTTAGGTTGGAATAAGGATGTTTGAGTTGGTTTCAAGGTCTAAGAAGGCATGGAGTATATTTTTTCAATAAGCCTTAGGTTAAATAGGGAAAAGTAAGGGTTTTTGAGTTGGAGTGTTACAGGGCCTATCTTGCCCTAAATATTATGGATTTGGTAATTCCTCAAGTAGGTGAATGCTTCCCAATCAATTTTTGGGTGAAAGAGAAAGTTTAAAGAACACCTCCTTTGTAAATTTAGCCTAATTGGCCTTGAGAACAATGTATTTTGCTTGATTGATGAAAATTTCTCCAAAGGATTTGTATGCGAGATTGAAGTATGTTGGAAAGGACCTTAATGGGTGTCTAGAAAGGTAATTTGTTGTAGATATTGTTAAGGGTTTCTGAGAGATTAGTTGAGAAAACTTGGTCTGCTGACCTATAAGCTTGCCTAGGTGAAATAGGGGAAAATAAGCCAAGATTGAGTTTGAAAGCTAGAAAGGTGTTTTGGAATCATTTTGAATTGATAAAGAAAGGGGTTTGGCAACCTCATTTGCATTAGTTGGTATCAAAGCCAGGGAGTAGGTTCCTTGAGGAAGAAGGTTAAAGGTTTGAGTGCAAAAAGGTGTAATTGGAGGAATCAATATGCCTCCCAAAGGAAGTGCTGTTGCTAGGAAGATTGATAGTCAGACAAGGGAATTATAATCCTTGAAGAAAGATGTTGCTGCATTAAAGTCCAAAACTAGAGTGGAAATGGATGAGAGTGACTCTGAAGAGGAAGAGACCTCTAGTGAAGAGGAGGAGATGGATCCAAAAGATGTTAGAATGATGAAGCTTTTGAAGGCTATGAAAGGTGATGGACATGGAAAAATGGACTTGCCTATGTATGGAGGTAAGCTAGATGGTGAAGAGCTCTTGGATTGGATAGGGGATTTGGAGAATTATTTTGAAAGTGAGATAAATGAAGAACACAAAGTGAAGAAGGAAAAAACCAAGTTGAAAGGACATGCTTTGCTGTGGTGGAATTTTGTTCAAGAAGAAAGGTAGAAAAAGGGAAAGGCTAAGATCACTTCTTGGGAGAGAATGAAGGAAAAGATCAAAGGTAAGTTACTTCCTAATGATTATAATGTTCAATTGCTTAAAAGACTTCAAAATATTAGGCAAAAGGACTTAAATGTGCAAGCATACATTGAGGAATTCTATAGGTTAAGCATAAGAACCAAACATGAGGAAGATGAGGAAGAAAGAGTGACAAGGTATCTAAATTTCCTAAGGTATAATATACAAGATGAAATTAGTTTGATGACACCTAAAATAATAGAAGAGTGTTTCCAAATGGCTATAAGGGCTGAGGAGAAAGTGAAGAGGAGACAAGAGAAGGTGACAAGAGGAAGAGGTAGTACTTCTAGGCGCATAGGTACCTTTTCTACACCAAAACAATCCAAGGAAGGTCAAGAAGATGTTGGTAAAGGAAAAGAACAAGTGGCTGAAGCTAGAATTTTGAAATTGTGTGCCTCAATCTCATAGGTTGAAACCTTTGAAAGAGCCAAGTCGGTGTGAAATCCTTTCTATCCGGTGACTAGCGCTTGTGTAACCTTGGTGTTTAGTCACCAAGACCTTGTTGCCGCTTTGTCATTAGTGCTATCGCGGACTTGTTGTGTTCGTGTAACCCTACGAAGTGGGTTATTCCGGCGACAGTTTTCTTATCGACATGTTAGGGGGAGACTCTGGGCGACAAAATTTCGGGGAGAAGCATGAAGACCGGTAAGAACTCTTGGAGATGGATGGTTGTCACCGTAATGGATATTCACTTGGAGTCATCGGGGGTGACTTGGAACCTGGAATGACTCTTAGTGACAACCTAAGTCTTGCTGACAAATGTTCATATCAGTATGACTTGAGGGCTTGTTATGACTCACCGAATAGTGAGTCTTGCCAATGGATATGAATATCGGTATGACCTCTCACCGATAGCAATGGTCTTGCCATAGCGCTACATGTGTTTATCATTGGTATGAAGTCTTAGTGATATGGCTTGTCTCGCCGATAGCTTTGCTCGATGAATATCAGTATGACATAAAGATCTATGAGACTCTTGGCGATAGGAAAACTCTTGCCGATAGAGCTTCACAATATGGATTTGTTTGGTATAACATCTTGCCGATGGTCATGACTCTTGGCAATAATGAAAATTAGGTCTTGTGGCATCCGGAGACGTTATGTCTCATCGACATGAATAATGTTTGAATGCCTTGAACGATTGGAAGAATATACGCGGTGTGACTTTGACCAATCGAGAAGTAGAATGGGAACCATTGGCGCTAGACCGCGGCCGCTGTTGTGGAGGAAGATCGTGACGGAGCCACATGGATATACCTGTGGATTGGAAGATGATGATCAGTAGGGTACAGCTTGGATGAAGAGTTCAATGTGTGATCGGTGAATTCAATTATGAGAGCATTGTAACTTGAATGTTCTGTACAAGGTTGATCATTGTGTATGCTGCTATAATTTGACATCAGAGAGTGAAGCCCGTACTCTGTATGTAATTTTGTTTACTGTAATACAAAGGGGTTTTTCTTGGTGTGGTGGGTTTTTCTCCCATAAGGGTTTTCCCATGTAAATCTGTGTTCATGTGTGTATGGTCATTTCTTTGTTTCTGTTATTTCTTTCAAGTGTATCTTAATTGGACTGTAATTAAAATTTAAAGTCACCTCTGCATTCTTCCTTGAGGTTTTGATGTTAGGAGAGTTAGTTCCACACCTTAGCTTTGGTACATAGAGGTGGATGGAGATGTGGAAGAATAAACTATAGGGGCATAGATCCTAATGAGTATGCAGGAAGGTGTTACAAGTGTGGTGATTTTGGTCATCCATTATTCAAATGTCCTGATAAGTTTGGTGCTGCTACAAGTGGATGTGAGAGAAAAGGTGAAAAGAGAGTTCATATTGTGCAAGAAGATGAAGAGGAAAGTGTCAATTCATCAAGACTTGTTGCTACACCTGAAGTTCGAGAAGCTTTGATGCTGCGAAGACAAATTTTGAAGGCCTCCAAGAAGAAAGAACCATTGCAAAGGAGAAGTCTCTTTGAGACCATCTGCAAGAGCAAAGGTAAAGTATACAAGTTAGTAATTGATTCAGGCTCCACTGATAACATAGTATCAAAGGAAATGGTAGATAAGTTGAGTTTGGTGAAAGTCCCTCATTAAACACCCTATAAGGTGTCATGGCTAAATGATGATTAGTCACTTCTAGTCAATGAGCAGGCCTTAGTTGAATTTCAAATTGGAGGATACAAGGATAGATTACTTTGTGATGTTTTACCAATGCAATGTTGCCATTTGTTGCTTGGGCGGCCATGGAAATTTGAAAAACATGTTGTGTATGATGGATGGGCCAATACTTATCAGATTGAGCATGAGGGGAACACATTCACTTTTTTGCCATTGCAAGAAGAAGATAGGGAGAAAACAAGGGCAACAAAGGTCATCATGATGGGTAATAAAGAGTTTGTGAAGGTAGGGGAAGATAAAAGTAAAGAGTTTGCAGCCACTCCAAGGGATGGAGATCTAAAAGCAGTAAACTTGATGGCTAATACAATGATTAAAGACAGTAAGGAAGGTGAGAGAAGGATGTTCAAGTTTGAGGCAGAGAAGATTAAGGGTGAACCCCTTGAAAAGATGAATAATGGGTTTAGGAAAGTTGATGAAATTCTGGTTGGGGTAGTAGTATGTCCTATAACAGTTTTTAAAGTAGAGGGTCAGTCAAGTCTTGGCAGAGAAAAAGGCTCCAAAAACTGAAAGTACAGTGATATGCAACACTACGAATGAAAGGGATACGAGGATAGTGAGTTTGAAACAAAAATTCAAGGACAAGAATGAAGTGGAACAAGTGGAAAGGAAAAAAAAAAGTCATGACAGTAGGTGTGCTACATGGACAAGGTAGATGGAAGTTGATACAGGTCTATTATCAGTCACAAATGCAAAGGAGGTTAGGGGATGTGTAACAGGTCAAGGAAAAAATTACCGTGTTGGTCAAGAGCACAAGAATAGTAAGCACAAATCAAGTTTTCTGAATTTACCAATTAGGATGTCTTTTGTAGGTTAGGGAAATGGATCTTTTAAAGGAGGATCAGTTGCAGGTCAGTTTCCAGAGACATGGAAACCTTTTAGGTGGTGTGAGTGGTGCAGGAGCACCTGCTCATTTCAATGAATTTTCTCTAGTTGCTACATGAAGAGTTGGTTCTTGGTGATGGAGTCTGAGTTGTTTATGTGTTTTGTGTCTAAATAAGGTTAGTGAAGGCCATTTTTGATGTAATGACAACTTTGGGGTCTTTTGAGACCATATTGTAAAAGTTGTAAATCTTGTTGGAAAAGTTGTCAAGTTTGATAAAAAAATAGTCAAGATAGGTTGAATGTCATTTTTCCAATGTGAGGTCATGTTTTTGGATTCAATAAGGTCTAATTAGACCATCTATAATGTTTTAGGAGTCTAGGAGGGTCAAAAGTGAAAATATTGCAAATATGCAAAAAGTTGTCAATAATAAACTTGCAAAAATGCAAAATTTGTAAAGGCCAACGGTCACAAGGAGTTTGAAAAATAGTTAGGATTTGTTGTGTCATTTTATTTTGGGTGGAGAAACCTTTAAAAATGTGTGGAACCTCGTTTTAATGGTTGGTGGGTGGATTTGAACAAAATCAATAAAGTTTCTCATTGTTTTTCTAGAAATTACTATAATTTTCTTCATTTTTCAGGCCTGTACGGTAATGTACAACTAGAAGGTGGTTCAAATATTTCATGTTTTCAATAGTAGTATGAATTCACTATGATTTGCAACTAGTTTGAGAGATTTAAAGTGAATTAGAAGCATTTTATACTTGTTTTCTCAAATTAGGCCAAGTATACCCTATTTTGGGGTTTGTAATCATTTATCATGTTTTAAGGGCCCCTTCACTGACTGTAATCACTGTGACTGGTGAAAAGGGTCCCATGGAGGATTTTTAGATGGTAGGATGATTTTTTAGTGATGGGAGAAGGGAATAGATAATTTTGAGTTGTTGTCTCTATAGTTTGTGAGTGGGAAAAAACATGAAAAGTGAGGTTTTACCCTAGGGTTTGATAAAATCCTTGAGGGAAGTGATATTATTGGAACTTTTAAGCATGTGAAGGTTGGAATAAGGATGTTTGAGTTGGTTTCAAGGTCTGAGAAGGCGTGGAGTATAGTTTTTCAATAAGCCCTAGGTTAAATAGGGAAGAGTAAGGGTTTTTGAGTTGGAGTGTTGTAGGGCCTATCTTTCCCTAAAGATTGTGGATTTGGTAATTCCTCATGTAGGTGAATGCTTCCCAATCAAGTTTTGGGTGAAAGAGAAAGTTTAAAGAACACCTCCTTTGTAAATTTGGCCTAATTAGCCTCGAGAACAACATATTTTGCTTGATTGATGAAAGTTGCTCCAAAGGAGTTGTATGTGAGATTGAAGTATGTTAGAGAGGACCTTAATGGGTGTCTAGAAAGGTAATTTTTTGCAGATATTGTTAAGGGTTTCTTAGAGATTAGTTGAGAAAACTGGGTTTGCTGACCTATAAGCTTGTCTAGGTGAAATAGGGGAAAATAAGCCAAGATTGAGTTTGTGGCTAGAAAGGTGTTTTGGAATCATTTTGAATTGATAAAGAAAGGGGTTTGGAAACCTTGGTTGCATCAATATTTGAAACCAAGAAACAATATTGTGCACTAAGATATATCCATTTGGTGGAATCTATCAAGAAAGGAAAACCTTTGGCATTGATGTAAGGTTGTTCTGCTAAAGCTTGGCACTTAAAATGTGTTAAGTTCTTTAAGGAAATAATCTGTAACAATCAATTAAAATATTGGGTAGACTTAAGTTATGAATTCAATCTCCCTAAAACACATTGGAGAACATAATCTATCATTAGAGATGCTTGATGTTCCATCCAAGTAGTTGGATGTGAAGGAAGTGGCATTGAAGTTCTTGATAGTGTAACATGGGTGGATGTACTAAAATTAAAAACATAAAACCTAAATAATCTACAAAGCTCTTAGCTTCTCTTATGATAGTCACAGTTACCTTAACACGTGTTGGAACCTGAATTTAGAAGGAAAAAAGTGGACAAAAGTTTTCAAAATGTTGTGGTCTAATATAAGAGAACCAAAAATAGCTTGTTTTAAGTGGTTATTTTTTTTCACTAAATCCTATAATGACTTGAACTTATGTTCTATATGTAAACAACTTAAAAATATTAAACATGTATTTTTTAATTGTTTGTTTGCAAAAGAGATATAGATTTTTTTTTTTGAATAGTCTAGAAGGATGGGGGATGATTGTAAAATTAAATGGCATGAAATTCTTCTTGGTTATGTGGAAAAATTATGTAACTCTTATAACTTTTTTTAGATTATATTGACATTTGATATACTTTGGGCAATTTGGAAAGTTACAAATGAGGATTTTTTTAGGGTACTAGGAGAGTACTTACTAAGTCTTTTATAATACTCACACATTACAATATTACTATGTAGGTTATATTCAACATGAAGCAAGAAAAATAAAAAATTGAGAAGCTACTAAAGGATGATACAATAAACTTCAACAGAACAAAGGATAAAAGTGGAAGACATTAGCCCTCTAAAGAAGTATCAAATAGCTTGTATATTATAATCTTTTCAGAATTTAGGAAATAATGCAATTCAAAAACCTCAAGGAGTATTGAAAAATATTTAAATTTCCAAGGAATTATGTGCTGACTGGAAATAATCCATTCAAATAATATCAATGTAATAATCAAATCATTGTTTATGTAAATTTGGTTGATAGTGTAGTAGAACTGGAAATGCTACATGATCTGGAACATATGTAAATCGGTTTAAATATGCTATATTTAAAATAAAAAAATAGTAAATTTTATACTTACCAAATATAATAGAGTTGAATTTAGAAATGTGCATATAATTCAATCTAAAACAAAAAAATATTAAAAATTAAAATGTACTTTGAAGTTTGAGATGATGAGACTAAAAAATCTGATAAAGGTCTATCACTTGAATTATGACCATGCCTTTTCATTTATATAGAATCATGTGTGAACCTAAATCAACTCTACACTTTTGGCCTTGATTTGAAAAGTGGATCAATTTAGGTGGACTAATAAGATTAAGTTGCATGACTCTTATAGTAAGTTGCTTGGACACCCATAACAAGGCTATAAATTCATATGTAGTAGCTTGAAATTGTTAATGGGGCTACAAGTTGACCCATAATAGATGCCACACAAATTTTAAGTCACCTAGAAGTTTACCTACAACAATGTTATAGGCTTCCTATTTTTGGTGCTAAACACTTTGAAGATTGTTTCTCTTCCATTCTAGGAACAAGTGATGAATTTTTAATTGTTGGGAAGCATCATGGGTGAAAGTTGGACCATTTGGTTCAACATGAGCCTCATTAACTATAGATGTATTGGATCACCAAAAATAGATTATAGATAGTGTCTAAAATTAAAATGGTTTGTATATTTTGATTCCTATCAAATAATAGTGTGATATAAAAAAATGACACCTCATTTTGAGTCCATATGAAAAATCTATAATGGCCAGAAGACGAAGGTTTTTTCTACTGACATGATTGCTATAGACCACATTTTTTTTTATTGTAGCACACTCTTTCATTATTTAAAGTTTGATAATGGCGAGTTTTGACTTATACAAGAAGTAATTTAATTTTAGGAAACAATTAGGTTAATTTGAAAGGTTATTGTACCATTATAATTATTATTTTGATGTGAGAATTCATTAAAATATAATATAACACTTCAATGGTTATTTAAATGATGTAAAAGTTTATCATTCTTTTTGAATGGCCAACATAGTGTCTTTTAAAATTCCTCTTCTTTATGTTTCGTATTCCCATGAGAATGAAAGGTATTGGGAGCCATTTTTTAACCTAGAGAAGGGGTTAGAGGCTAAAGAGAGGGAAAAAAATATTGTTGCATGTGTAGCCAAGTAACCCTTCAAGCATCATGTTGAGTGGTCATTATTTTCTATTTGGGAAATGGTAATAACTCATTTTAAACATGTTACTATGATTGATGGATTAGTATGGGCTGACTTCACTTGATCCATGAGGATACAAAGTATAATCATGCCACTAAACATTAATCCAATAGAGATCATTCAAACAAACACTAAACTAGGAATTCATTAAAACTAACATGTTAAACTATGAAAGCTTAAAAACACCTACTCTTATCCATTGAAACTTATCCTAGTGGGGGAGTGGTGTTGTGTTGATGTGGAACGATGACCCTTTCCCAATCTCGGGGATAAATGAGCTTGTTTCAATAAGTTTTATTGAAGAAAACTGATGAAACCATTGTGAGATGTGTGATGAAACATGATTTAAAGCTAAATGATCCTGATGTAAGCTTTTTTAACATGATTTAAGCTAAGTTGATTAAGATGTGTGAATGCAAAGCTAATCTAAATGGATTCTAAGCTAAAAGATTCAAACGCTAATTAACAAATAAGCTAAATGTATGCATCTATGTTACCATGGAAGCCATTAATGGAAGCTAAGCTAATTAATGCAAGTAATTAAGCTAAAATGATACTAAATAAATGCTAAATATGAGTCGGAGTGTAAGTGATTTCAACAACATGAGTTTTCTCTGAAAATATGGATCCATTTGTCTCCAAATAGTGACCTATTTATAGGAGGCAAATGAGAAATGGAGGGTTGAGATCAAAAAGGTTAATCAACGGTCAAAGATGGAAGAAGTTGGAGGCAAGGATCATGGATTCTCATTAACAAATGAGAATAAAATATGGGATTTAATTAAGGGTTCACCTTTGTCCTAACAAACACACTTTTAACTTGCACAAGAATTCCCTTATTTCAAATGAGTGAGGAAAGATAATATTCTTTGGAATATTCTCATGGGTGAGGGAAAACATAAATTTAACAATTAAAACAAAGTTTTAATGTGCAAAAAGGGAAGAAATATTCCATTGGAATATTCTTTTTAGAGGAATGCGCAAATGAGGAGTATTCCCTTAGAATATTCCTTTGCAAGTGGGGGGAATTAGATTAATTAGCAATTGATAATTAAAACAATGTTAATTATGCAATTAGGGGAAATTAATGATATTCATTAAATAAAGTGATTTAATGAAAAGGGGAGAGTGAAATGATATTTAATTAAATAAATCATGGTTATTTAATTAAATAAGAAGACTTAGGGACCTAAATTAAATAATTTTATGTATTTAATTTAATAGGATGAAATGTTAGCATGGAAGGGGGTGAATTAACTTGATTAAATTAATTAGGTTAATAGATGCAAATGACATAATTAATTAAATAGCTAGGTCAATTTAATCAATTAAGTGAAAAGAGGATGGGTTTGAGGATGAAGTGGTGTTAGTATACCTAATTTGAGTGCATGATATCATTCAGAACATTTTTTAGTGTCTACATTTTGCCCCTCTTTGAAGCAAGGTACCTACTATGTTGGTTCAAAGACTAATGCTCCTTCAGATTGAAAACTATTGCTCATTATCAAAAAATAAATTTTTTCTAATTTTTTGGATGCCCCATTGCTGCCCCAACAGAAGGAATAAGCTAGTTCCTGCCCCCTCGAGAAAACTTGTAGAAATTTTGAATTTTGGGTTAATTTTTTGACAAAGGTAAAATGATGTCGCAGGGGTCCAAAAAAGGCTCTAGGATGCAAAAAACATGCCAAAAATGCAAAAAAAATACAAAATAAGCTTCAGTTTGGAAAGATTGGTGAAAATGGTGAAAAACCCTAGATTTATGGTTAAATTAGGACAAAAAACCCTAATTTTTAAAGCTTAAATAGGTGAGGAAGGGTCACTTTCAATTCATTTGTGCATTCACACCTTAGAAAATATTTTGCAATTTGAGCTCTGACCCTTTGATGAGAAGGCACAATGAGTGCTCCCACAACACATTTCTGACCAAGTTCGTGAGTACCAGAGGCCTCTAAGCGTAGGACCACCGGTATGCAATTCAAAACTGGACTTGCATTTTGAAATTTTAGTTTAGGTGGCATTGCTATATAGTGACTCTTTTTAGAATTAGTGACGCTATTTCAAATTTTAGCAATGCTATTGTGATTAGTGACGTAGTTCACAATTTGAAGTTAGGGTTTCAGATTTCAAATTGTAGACACGTAAAATGTACATGCGCCTGATCTTGATCTTACTAACACTAGTTCATCTTGAATCATCTCCTCTGCTGGTCATTTAATTAAATAATATTTATTTAATTAAATTCATCACATTTCATCTCTTAATTAAATAAATAATTTTTTATCTGATTAAGTCACCATCTCCTATTAATTAGATAAATCACTTTGTTTAATTAATCCTATAGTCCCTCTTTTTAATTAAATAATTCATTTTATTTAATTAATCTCTTAAGTCATCTATAGATTTTGTAACTTGCATGAAAATAAATTTAATTGATTAGTATTCATTCAAAAAAGACATCAATGGTTGGAATATTCCTCAAATTTGAAATCTCCCCCCAAAAGGTCTTGTCCTCCAAACATGGCATTTAACATCTCTTACAAGCCCTTTTCTTGAGCCATGTGACATTAACTTCACCTTTCACCTCATCCTTCAAGCCATATTTTGAATTTGAATCTCCTCCCTCTTTGTACATTCTTCAAAATGTGCTCAAGCTTCCTCCATTCGCATCTTGACAAGTGGCACTTTCCCATTGGATGTTGAATGATCCCACATTCATCCATTTTTTCTCATTCCTTCATCTTTGTTCTTGGCGCGAAGGTTCTCTTTATTTTTGCATCCCACAATTTTAGAAAAGTTATTATACTCAAATCCATCCTCAAGCTTAACATTTTTCATCAATTTTCACCAAATCTTAGCTAGGTTATGCAGGTTTTTCATCATGGAGCTTCATTGAATCTTCAACAAAGTGGATCACTCTTCATCACCAATCAACATTGCATCGTTGGAGTTGGGAAAGGGCCAATTTTCACATCAAATTGGCACCAATTCTCCCATGGGATCAAGATTTTTCTTGTTTAATTAGGATTCAATCTCTTTTTATTATTTTCTTATTATGCTCTTCATCTTATTTCCTGATTTAAGATTTGTGAATGGATTTGATGGGGAGCTTAGATTCTAAC
>VDFB02191495.1:0-15180 GCA_007258455.2 Sequoia sempervirens
AATTTAATTAATTCACACAATTAATTCAAATTATCAATAAAATAAGTCTAATTCAAAATTAGATTATTTTATTAATTCAATTAAATTAATTAATTAATCACTAATTTTCCAACATCTCCATAAGACAAAACATTCAACATTTATAATTTTCAAAAGCTATTTAATCACTTTTAGCTTGCAACTAACACATTTAATCATTAATTAGACTACGCAAGTCATTTAATAAACTTTAAATTTGCAATTAAATAAACACTCACGGGGAACTGACCAAGTTAAAACAACTGACCCCGACGACAACCAACAACATGCTATGACTAGGGTGACGACCTGGTTCGGAAACCCTAGCTACTATCTCCCAATTAATTTCCGTTGGTCAATGGACACGCTCAGAACTGGAAACCAGGTGGAGTCGATGTCATGTACCTGCTAACCTGCAACAAAGAGCATGTCGAACGTGCATATATACATAATATGATCAGACACACCGTGAAGAGGAAATCTCAGAATCATAGGGCACTCGCAAGCGAGTGATACAACCCCGTCCCCTTCACCAATACAATATCACTAACTGACAAAGCTAACATTATTAACATAATCAAA
The DNA here is from genome assembly GCA_007258455.2 of Sequoia sempervirens. Classification (NCBI taxonomy): domain Eukaryota; kingdom Viridiplantae; phylum Streptophyta; class Pinopsida; order Cupressales; family Cupressaceae; genus Sequoia; species Sequoia sempervirens. The sequence goes on from VDFB02191495.1 coordinate 601, forward strand.
GCATAAAGCATCATTAATTCACATGTTAACATGACCGAAGCATAACATAGGAAAACATTTCCCGATTATCAGAGCACAAAAAGGAGGGGTGTTACATCCTCCCCCCTAGGGTCAGGCTTACTCCTGGAAGCCTGCAAGTTCCCCTATTACAAACTCCATAAGATCACACATAAATCAATATCATTACAAGTTTACTCCAGACAAGATATACAACATTATCACTTCAACATTCGTTCGACATTTTGCATTTTGAATCTAGGTACAATAATCTAACCATCAACATGATTTCTTAAAACTTAACAATAAAGTTGGGGACTATAGGCCTCACCAACAAGATGTACCTATTATGCAATTATCGTTTTCATACTATGGTTTCACTAATCTTTTATTTCTCTAAACTTTTACATACTACAAAATGGTTTTCTATTCATATTATACGTTTCCATGATTATGAATGCAACTTGGGGACTTAGGTCCTTTACCCAAGGTTTGATCTAGGAAACAACCCTTCATGAATACATAAACATTTTCTCATAAGATACAAACGCCATACTAAGGCACTCAGGGAAAGAGGTCTATGTCTATCTTGCCATACCAAGCACTTGGAATACACCCAACAAACACACTACAACCACACTCAAGAATCCACTCAAGGGTCTCAACCTCTTTACACAACGAAAATCCAAGCAACAAGGAAGCCAAACAAAACACCCCTCTTGGTTGGCTTGCGAGCCTAACCCTCACCAAAGCATTCAACCAAAAGACAAGCAAGGGTGGAAGCAACAACAAACTGATTGTCGTCCACCACACACAACACATCACCATCACACACTACACAATCATCCATAATGCATTCTTCCAATAGAAAGGATATCAGTGCATTGCGCACTACACTGAGGATCCTATCCTTTCCACTAGTTTCCTGCACCATTGGACCAAAACCACTTAACGATAACTTATGACAAACAAGAGAAATCAACCCATAAAGGAAAATAACACGAAAGAGGAAAACAACTAGGTCAATACAATGGCTCATAGTGCCCAGAGTACAAACCTACACACATACAACATAATGGGTCCAACATAATCCCAGAGTTCCCAGTGTTTAAACCTAGGCTCTGATACCATGTGTAATGCCCCGCCATGCAACCCTAGAGGAAGTTGCAATTCACCACTTAAACGTACCAATTTTTTTTTTTTGTTTAAGTATAAATAACATGTAAGGTGAATTCATAATGCCAACAACCTCTAAGGCCACGAGACAAAGATTACTTAAAAACCCAACATCACATAACATTATCATAAACTGAAATATTAAACTCTTAAGGAAATGAAACAACATACATTCCATTCAAGATAAATTACAACAAGGATAAATAATACCTTATGATTCCAATTTAACATTTAAACAATAAGGTTACATCACTCATTCCCCGAATGAGGTAAATCCAATACTCATAATTACATTTACAAATTCCACCTCGAAACAAATGAGGGGTAATAAGATACAACAAGAACCAAAAGGATAAGGCATGAGAAGCAACTGATTCCCACGAGCTCTCCAGCAGGAAATCACGAGCACACGAACATGAAGAAGAAGAACCAACGGATAAATGCACGCCACCCGACCACGTGGAACCCAAAGGCTCCACTCCCTCTGTGCTAGGAGATAGTAACAAGGATTTCCTAGACAAGACCACCAACCTCTAGACACAGGCTTACACCAAAACTGAATTGAAACAACCACAATCACAAAGCCACTTAACATCTATAACCACAATGCCATTAAACCACAATAGACACAACATTACTTAACATGAAGTTACAATGCTTTCAGAGAACCATGATCAGGTACATCACACAATAACAGATTAACTGTCGACATAGGAAAAGTGTCATACATAAATTGCCATGAGTTATCCTAGCTCAACCTTCCTAGGCTACCGGACCCCCATCATGGGTTACCGTGGCTTGCCTCTACCGGCGCCGGACCCTCATGCAAAACTATGCGTCTCATCTCATCTCGAGCCTTATCATTCACTTGCTTCACGAGAGAGGCATTCATTATCTTATTAGTTTGAAAGATCCCCATTCATTCATTTAAATTATCACTTAGTTAAACTCTAGGTGAGTTACCCTGGCGCCCCTTTGTGTGCCGGACCCCCACCAAGAACCACACTCCTATCGACAACACAACCACAAAAGAACTAGATAACATGACCTCTCCAAACCAAGGAGGAAACAGAACAAGGAACTTACTCCAACACTGGAGGAAAACAACATACCAAACCCACTCCAACTTTGGAGGAAACCAAATTACATTACCCTCTCCTACACCCAAGGAGGCACAAATCCCCGTTCGTGAAAACCGGGTGATCCACAAGGTATGACTATGCACATTTACTACGACACACCAAAAGTTGACTTTCATAAAGACAACCCACAATAGGATACAAATCCCCGATCAGGACGACTTCAAACAATGACTCTATACTCCCAACATCGAACAAGAAAAATGAACATTAAAAGTATTTCAAGCAATTAAATAAACTAAAATTCGGATTTCCTAAATCCACTCGACACAGGTTTCATGACTTGCATCTATCCAATCAATTGACCCCATTTATTTTCACAACCTTGAAATATTTCAAGAACAGATCATTTACTCAAAATTTCATAACCATATTCATAATCAAAACACTTTACAATGCAACTATCTGGTTAAAATTTAAATCAACCGTTCTCTTTAAGTTTCATGATCACATACTAAAATAATCACTTGAATAATAGATCATTTAGGTTAACTAATAAGTTCATCCTTTACTCTCAATTTCACAATCATAATAAGCACATGGACGATTAAAAGTTCTAATTTGACATTTAACATATTTAAACATCCCAAGCAAAATTATATTTTACTTGCAAATGAATCAATCAAATAATTTAAATTTAATTTTCATTAATAAACTATAACAATAACATATATCCACTTTCTAATTAATCATTCCTAAGAACCTTCGATTTAACAAAAAGAATAAAATATATTTTAACTAATAACAAATTTCATTTAAATTACTTATATATTAATTATATTATATTTTATATAATCTATAATATTAATTATTATAAATATTATATAAAATATAATATAAAAAATAATATTCATTAAAACTTTTAAATTGAAATAATAATAAAAAAAACAATTTTGAATTAAGCCACATAGGGAAGAGGGCCGGCCACAGGGCACGCAGCCCTGCCTCCCGCCGGGCGGCGGTGGCCGTGTGCAGGGCACACAGCGCCGCCTCTCGTGGGCGGCGGTGGCCGTGTGCCAAGCACACAGCCCGACCCCCCGTGGGCAGAGGCGGCTGTGTGTTTACACCACGATAGCATATCCTAGCGGTGGCCGGTGAACGTGTGCTTACCGATAGAAGCCTCCCCGGCGACGTGATGGTGAGGTTGACCTCCTAACCACAAAACAAAATTAAATTAATCTTTAATTTCCTCGCGTTTTCTCAAATATTTACCAGAAAAATTTCTGCAGTTGCGCATATTTTAAAATTTTCTATAACAACAAATATATTGCAAATATATTTGTGGGTATTACATATGTTAAAATATAGGATTGAATTCACAATTAAATATACCCACACCTTGATTTCATGTCCAAATTGCAACAATAATCCAACCCAAATCTAAGAAACTAAAACTTATTTTAAACAAGGAAGTGGGTTTTCACAAATCAAGTTCATCATTGAGTTTTTCTTGGATTTTCTTTTGGTTTCAAAATCCATTAAACTTGTGCAAATTGAAAGCTTTTCCCTAATTTTTATTGAATCTTAAACTATGTTTTAACCATTCCAAAGAGCAAGAAGAGGAAGGGAATAGAAAGGTAGAACCTTATGTTTTCTCCAACTTGGCAAGCTTCTTCCATGGATTTTTTTTCCAAGCACTTCTTCAAGCCTCTCCGCCCAAAACTCCAACCAAGAATCCATGGAGGTTGAAAAGAAAACCCTAAAACCAAATATAACATTTTTCCTCCAAACTCCCCAAATTCACATTCAAATTCAAATTCTAACTAAATTCCAATCCAAAATGCAAATTCACTTCCAAATTCAAACTCAATATCAAATTAAATTGAATACAAATTCAAATCAAAATTTAATTCAAATTCCAATTTCAAATTCAACACAAATATCTTTTACCAAATAGTCAACCATTTCAGAAAATATCTCTTCTACCCCAAAGTCTTGCATAGGAAATTATTTGAATTTTTAATAACTTTAAACCATTTCTATTTCCAATTTGAATTCAAAATACTTTAGCATTTTATTTCAACAAAAGCATTTAAAACTTTTAACACTTTAATTCATAGGGGTAATTTAATTAATTCCCACAATTAATTCCAATTATCAATAAAATAACTCTAATTCGAAATTAGATTATTTTATTAATTCAATTAAATTAATTAACTAATCACTAATTTTTCAACAACTCCAAAAGACAAAACATTCATTATTTATAATTTCCAAAAGCTATTTCATCACTTTTAGCTTGCAACTAAACACATTTAGTCATTAATTAGACTACACAAGTCATTTAATAAACTCTAAATTTGCAATTAAATAAACACTCAAAGGGAACTGACCAAGTTAAACAACTGACCCTGACGACAAACCAACAACATGCTATGACTAGGGTGATGACCTGGTTCGGAAACCCTAGCTACTATCTCCCAATTAATTTCCGTTGGTCAATGGACACGCTCAGACCTAGAAACCAGGTGGAGTCGATGTCATGTACCTGCCAACCTGCAACAAAGAGCATGTCGAACGTGCATATATACATAATATGATCAGACACACCGTGAAGAGGAAATCTCAGAATCGTAGGGCACTCGAAAACGAGTGATACAACCCCGTCCCCTTCACCAATACAATCTCACTAACTGACGCATCTAACATTATTAACATAATCAAAGCATAAAGCATCATTAATTCACTTGTTAACATGATCGAAGCATAACATAGGAAAACATTGCCTGATTAACAGAGCACAAAAAGGGAGGGGTGTTACAAACCATATCTCACGGATCGCTTTCTAATCTTCGCGGTATTATTCTAAAACACAAGTTTTAAACCATTCCTATGCATCGTCCAACATTATAGGTGTTGTGTATTCCATCAAAACCTAATTGTGCAGCATCCAACAATCTTTGCTCCTAAATCATCACCAAACATGACCAAACCACCATCATATTTGTCAAGTTTAGTAAACTTAATTTTATCTCTGGTCATGTGATTAGAGCATCCATTGTCAATCAACTAGTAGTCTTCATCCTATCTAGCATGAAAGGTGGTGACCAAAGTACCTTCCATCTCATTCTTTTTTTTTCTCTAGATCATTCTTTCTTGCACATTTTCTAGGGTTAGTAGATGTAGATTTATTCTCCAAGGCTAGAAACAAGCATTCATTATCAACACCCTCATAATCAGATTCATCATCAGAGATTCTGGATTTTTCTTTAACATAATATGAATTCTTTTATTTACTATCCTTTCTATCTTTATCTTTATAATCCTTGTTCTTCTTATGTACATCTCTATTCAGACATCTTGAAGCATAATGAACAATATTACCACAATTGAAACATCTAAAGGGAAACATACCTTTATACATACCATTACCGTTCTTCAACTTCCTGGTGAAATTCACTTCCAACTCGTCAGAACCCTGACTATCTGGATCATCCTCAGTCTTTATTTATTTAAATGTTGTTTCTATTTTTTCATCTTTCTTTCCAAACTTTCTCATCTCAAAAGTAGTCAAAGTTCCAAATACTTCTTTAGTTTATTTCTTAGGATTGTACATTTCTTAAATAACTAAGATCTTATCACTATAATGCTCAGGTAGGGTTATTAGTATCTTCTCAATTATATCTTCATTAGTCAGATTTCCCCCTTGATTCCTAACATCATTTGCTACTAGTTCAACTCTCTAGAAATATCTTGCAAAATCTTCACCTTCTTCCATTTTCAAATTCTCATATATGTTATTTCCCATTAGCTTCTTTGTAGATTTCACTCTATCATTTCCTTCATAAAGAACTTCCAACTTTTTCTAAACTTCATAAGAAGTGCCCAAAGAAATAACCTTAGTTTGCTCAGTTTTAGATAGAGCACTAAAAATAGCATACCTCACCTTTTCATTCTCCTCATAAGTAGAAACCTCATCTGCAGTAGTAAGACCACCCATCAGAGCAACATACTTCATCTTAATAGCCTTCTAGGTCTTGTAACTATCATAGATAATATATCCTCTCATCTACAATTTCCAATCACCGTAATCAAATCCATCAAACATAGGGATCACCAACTTATGCACCATTGAATCTTCCTTAAGCGGTTAAGCTCTCCAATAAGGAATGAAATATTTGATACCAATTGTTAAAAGGTTGAGGACAACTAAGAGGGGGGGTGAATCAGTTACCAAAATTAAACTCAAAGTTTCAACACTTATCAATTTCACAACCACACTATTCTGTTATTAAGTATGAACATGAAATACAAATAACAAAAAGAAAAATCAATGCAAGGGTATGTGTAGGATCATCATCATGTGGAAAAATAGGCCCTTCAAGTGGCAAAAGAATTTAGAATTGAGTTATGACAGCTTGATGTAAGGATTATATATATTATTTCAAAGAAATATGTAGGTAAATTTGCTTGGCAAATTAGGAATGTAGTTTCTAAACTACTAGGTTTATTTAAAAGAAAAAAATTTATTTGGTGAAAATTTGAATTTTCAATCACAATAATTGCACTTAAATTTTTAGGAGAAAAATAAAAGAGTGGTCTCACATCGACCACCCTATTAAAAAAATGATGTCTTTTTACCAAATTTATAGATAAGTATGAGAATCATGTCTAGAAATGCCAGTGCATTATTTTTGTAATTTTTTTCTAATTAAATAATTAATTATGAATTTCATTACAACTTTTAAAAATATAAAAACTTCAGTATGTTTGACCATAACCAGCAGTCAAAATTCATGAAATTCAATATTTTTTAAATCTATATATTATGCAAAGCATGAGAATGTGATATATTTTAGATTCAAAATGTGAGTACCGTTTAAAGCTATAGATGTTTTCATTAACTAATTGGGACTTTTAGTAAAGTAATTTTAAATGAAAATGTAATTACTATTAAATTCAAAGCTTAATTTATGTTGATGGAAATATGAGAGAATATCATTTACAAAAACCCTTTTAGTTTCATCAATTTTGGGTAAAAACGTTAGCCACATACCCTACAAATACCCATCATATCACCACTTTTCAACCCATCATGATCCTGCATATACCCACAATGAACATCATATTTTACATGGAAAACCCAATAAGGTAAAAATCATGATGAGGATTAATTCACAATATAAAGTGATATAAAAATTGAATATAAAGGCTCACTACCAAGGGGTCACTGCCTACAGAAAGGACTCACTGTCCAATAGGGAGGCTCACTGGCTACTAATACAAAAGAAAACAAAATATCCACCACATCAATTTACACACATCCATAGTCTTAATCAAAATATTGTAGAAACCTTTAGCTCACTACCTTAAGGAATCTAACACAATGAAGTACTATTGCCTCAACTCACATTCACACAATTCTGCTCTTCACTTGTGGCTTACTTCGTTACTTTCCATCATCTAAACCTTCACAAATTGACTTGCATTTAGACCATCTTCAACCTTAGAAACTTTCTCCAAGGTCAGCCACATATGCTTCATTTCATGAATTCAAATTTGGTCAACTCAACATTCCTGCAGTGGGAAGGAATGAGAGTGGACAAATTACACACTTAACCAAGACCAAAATCAATGCCTTAGATCAAACACACACTTAATTAAATTTAATTATTTATATGAAGTGTAAACACCAAGTTAGCTAAACCTAATGAAAACAAAAATGAACATTGAAGTACAGGCTTTCCAAGAAATAACGTGAATGACGTAACATGCTTCATCATTCATGAGAACACTTAGATACTTCCAGATACATATACAACATAGAACACCTTTCAACAGTCTATCCAACCTATACAAACCCACACAAAAATTCTGAAGCTCAACTTTTAGAGCACCAAACCTTGAATATTTCTTCCATAATGTAGAAAACACCATTACAAGACATTCCATATCCGCAAGACCTAAAATAAAATAGCGGAGGACTGTAGAGTAGAAACATTTCTCCTTGTCCACAGATAACCAATTCTTCCAAACTAGTTCACACATCGATGATCACAACTTTTACTTCACATCAAACCAATAGCAACAAATCAAGAGATATCACCAAAAAATGACCAACAACAAACCTTCAAATCTATGCAAGTATAGGATTAACACAAGAGAAATGTGAACACATTTTGCAGCACATTTTGAACACTTCTATAACTTTAATTTCAATCTTTATTAATTTTCTCAAAAACACTTGGTAACCCATGTTTCGACACATCTGCAACATCTTAGGGATAGCTCCATGTACTGTAACATCTGCTGATGTCTCAAGTCTGCATGACACACGATGATCTGCAGGATGGAGGAACAATCAACCAACACAAAATCAAATGATTAGCACAACTTCCATAGGGTCAACTCTATAGCTTTCCAATTCACAACTGAGCAACTGAAAGACCAATCCTTCAATGACAACTATAATAATACCCACTGATCATCCAAATAGCATCCATATTGCATCACAAAGACATTTCCAAGCTTACAAGTTAGGTTCATTTGCCAAAACATATAAAACCATTAAGTCACAGTGACCAAGGGCTAGTAGAATTAGCCCACTTTTACAAACAAAGTGTCTTTTAAATTGCTCTTCACCTCACCAACTCTTGGACAGTCACAAATTGTGGTACAAATCAAAGGAATCTCTGATTAGAACCTCCATACTACCCTTCTAAACTGTTGTTCCATAAAACCCTCCTTTTCCTTCCTAAAACCTAGGGCTTATTGTATTTCCTATACCCAGATCACTAGTAAACCCAAAACCACTTGAATCCTTCTAATTTCAGCCTGAATATGCTCAAAACACCCTTACATTTCACTGCCCTCACGTTTTGTATATACTCCCTTTGTAAACCACCTAATTTCCCACTTTTTCCACCCCTTCACCATAGGGTTTCTAACTTCCTCACACAACCAGACACTTACAATCACTCAAAACTTCTAAATAGCATCAAATACACCTACCATGGCTGTCCTTTAGGGTTTCAACCTAGATTTCATTCTCTCTAGACTTTTCACTTACTCTAGCCTTGACTCCCAGGCCCAAAACACCATTTTGCAACAGGGCAGACTCTTTCATCTACTTTGTATATTCTTCCACCACAAGGAGGCCCATTATATTATTCACCCTACATTATATAGGCCCATTCCTCCGAGTTACAGCCTGCACAGAAGGAGGAATGGCCATTCAACTCATATTTTACTCAAAACCCTACTTTCCCTGTTTTAAACCAGTCAATAGCAAATTCAATTAAAATGACTTAATTCACAAGGAGAACTCTCAAGAACCAATTCAAAACACAGAAAAAACAACCCTAAATCAAAATCCAAACATTTATGATCAATCTCTGCTGTACGGATCCGTACACAACCAAGAGAATGAGAAAAAACCAGAAAATTACTGGAAAACAACACTTTTTATTAATTTTCTCTTTTCAAAATGCTTTCATCAACCCCTCTTCGAGCCTTCAAGAGGAAATTTAAACATTTGTCAAATCAAACTACCTATGGAACGCCCAAAACTGACCAAAAACTGCCTTAACCCTTACATTGCTCAATTTTGCTTTATTTGACAATTTGTTAGCAACAAACACAACATTATGCAACCTTGTGCACTTTTTGAAATAACTAATCTTAAAACCCCCAATTACATGACAAAATAGTCTCAAGTACCTCATTTAGCACTAATTTACTCAAATGCCCCTAATTTCCAGACCAACCCACACTTAAATGGATTTTTGCAATAATGTGTTTTAGGTGCTCCTACACCATACTCCCCAGGTACAAAAGATTTATGCCCCATAAATCACTCCATAGGACTACTCCAACCTTCTGGACAATCCCTTCAAACCTGCTCCAAGTTACTTGCATGGAAATCTTCCACCAAGGGACTTTGTACCCTTCATGTTTTGCTTTGACTTCACCTTGCCACCCTTGATCCTGCTCAATGGGATCTTCTTGCTGCATTTTGCCTTCATTGATACCTGCAAACAAAAATTTAGTACACAAACTAAAACAACCATGCATTAGTGTCCCTGTTTCATGCTCTTTCATGAGCCAATTAGACATATAGTCTTGCCCTTCAACTTTACTCTCTGCCACATAACCTTTACTGTATGCTTCCACTTTCATTTTAACCCTTGGTCTGTCCTCTGTCAGAGGAATGAACAAATCAGGGAGATAACCAATGATCCCTTTCACTCTTAGCCTCTTACTCTTCCACTTCACACCTGCATTCAAATGAATCATGCTTGGATCCTTTTTCTCAATAACACACAATATCCTAATTGCTAAACTCAGCAACCAAGGACAACTCACTGTCCCAATCTCATATTTTTCTCTCTTCTCCAACTCAATTGGAGTCCACACACACTGTCTTCTCTTAGCCATTCCTTGGCCTATCACCTTCAACCTCTCAATCTTAGCCTTTGTCCTTATTGCAATTCTCTGCAAAACCTTTTCCAAATATCCTTCACCTCTCATGGTGACCAACCTCTGCTCAACTCCTTGAAACTCTCCAAACTCTTCCATAGTCTCCTTCACTGTTTTTTGCAAATCTTCATAGCTGACTGTCTTTTTCCTGACTTCTACAACCTGCTCATCATCTTCAAGCCTTCCAAGACTTCTTTCATTCCTCTCATTACTTTTCTTTTTAGTCACTCCCTCATTCTTCTCTTTCTCAGTTTCCAAAACCTCTGTCACACAGCACACTGTGTTTACAATCCCTGTCTTTTTATCATTTACTCTTACTGTCAAGGGACACTCCACTGCCCCAATCATGATCTTGTCATAGTTTTCAAGCCTTTTATGGCTTTCTCCAACCACCTCACCTGTCTTTTCTATATCTCCTCTTTTCCTCTTAACATTCCCAATCTTCAAGTCTTCACTGTCATCAGCATTTTCACCTTTTCCTCTTACCCATACCTGCTGCACCTTGTGCTCTTGTCCACTCAATGGATAGCATACACTTTCCTCAATGCCCTTACTTTTCCATCCCTGCAAATCACTTGCACTCACATCTCTTTCCCTCTCTAAGCTCTCTATCCCAATAACTTTATTATCACAAAACTCAGCCTCAATCTCACCTATCCCTGTATCTTTCATGGATGTCTGCCCTACATCATTTTCATTCTTTAATGAACAAACTCTTACCTGCTCTTGGCCTTCCACACAACTCTCAAGCCTACCTTGCATCCTCAATGCCTCTTCACTCTTGAATCTTTCAATACCTTCATTCTTATTCTCTTCTCTTTGAGAGATCTCTGCCCCAAGTGCCTTCCTGCTCGCAATACTCTGTCTCAGCTTCTTGCACCACTGTGTTTTTCATAGGTGTCTGCCCTAGAACACCATTAACCTGCAATGAACAAACTTCTTGCTGTCTTTTATCTTCAACACAATCCTCAAGCTTACCTTGCTCCTTTAAGGTCATTTCTTGTGTGACCTCCACTTCCCTTGTCTCTCTTCTGTCTTCAATCTGTACTGTCCTTCCTAATGCTACTTCATGGTGTTTTCCCTTCTCCATTTCAACTAAGCTTTGCCCTATTTCCTCATCCTTGTCTTTTTCTGCTTTATATCCTAAGAACTTGTGTCTTTCCTGCAATATCACCCTTGTTCTCTTGTCTTGGCCATCTTCCACCAATGAGGTCAAAACATAAATCCTTCCATCCTTTTTAATCTGGTAATTATTTTCCCTGCCATAGTACACAGCAAATCTTTCCCAACACCATGGTTTTCCAAACATTAGATGACAAGAGTGCAATGGTACAATATCACATAATTTTTTGTCTTTATATCCACCTATTTCAAATTCAACCCATGATTGCTCTTTAACCAAAAATGTATTCTCATCATTCATCAATGAAACATAATAAGGTGAATCATGTGGAAACCTTTCTAAGTTCAATTTTTCAACCATTTCAGGAGCAACCAAATTATCCAAACTACTTGAATCAACCATAACCTTGCATATCTTACCTTTGCACTTGCACCTAGTCTGGAAAGTAGCATGCCTCATTTGTCCTTCTTTCTTATCCAACCTTCTGAGGTCCATAGTGCCTTGTATCTTCCAATGCTTCTCCTGCAACCTTCAAGTGATCTGCTTCCTTGCTCTGATACCACTCTAGTGCAGAGCAGGATGGAGGAACAATCAACCAACACAAAACTAAATATTTAGCACAATGTCCATAGGGTCAACTCTATGGCTTTCCAATTCACAACTGAGCAACTGAAAGACCAATCCTTCAATGACAACTGTAAGAATACCCACTGATCATCCAAATAGCATCCATATTGCATCAAAAAGACATTTCCAAGCTTACAAGTCAGGTTCATTTGTCAAAACATATAAAACCATTAAGTCATAGTGACCAAGGGCTAGTAGAATTAGCCCACTTTTACAAACAAAGTGTCTTTTAAATTTATCTTCACCTCACCAACTCTTGGACAGTCACAAATTGTGGCACAAATCAAAGGAATCTCTGGTTAGAACCTCCATACTGCCCTTCTAAACTGCTGTTCCATAAAACCCTCCTTTTCCTTCCTAAAACCTAGGGCTTATTGTAAATCTTATACCCAGATCATTTGCAAACCCAAAACCACTTGAATCCTTCTATTTTCAGCCTGCACATGCTCAACACACCTTAACATTTGACTGCTCTTACGTTTTGTATAGGGTTCCTTTGTAAACCACCTAATTTTCCCCTCTTTTCATCCCTTCACCATAGGGTTTCTAACTTCTGGTCACTCCAGATCTTCTCCAACCTCACAAATCATCAAAAATCATCTAATTACATCCAACAACACTAAAACCAACAACTTTTATCCTATTCTCCTTACACAACTCAAAAACCCTACCTCAACCATGCTTAAAGGGCATAAAATTCTGTCTTTTGCATTGGGGCAGCGTTCTAAGGACCCTCAAAACTCTTATTCAATGCATGAATACATTCCTATACCTATTATTAGTCTTATCAGGACCATTCCACCAAGAAACAGTAACTACAGAAAGGTGGAATGGCCTATTCACTCATTTTTGTGGCTCAAACCCTCTACCCTGTTTCCTGACCAGTTTCTCAATTTTAGTCAATAAATTGTTTGAAATGCAAGTTTAACCTTCAAGAATCAATTCAAAACACAGTAAAAACAATTCTAAATCAAAATCCAATCATTCATGATCAGTTCTTGCTGTACGGATCCGTACACAGCCAAGAAAATGAGAAAAAACTAGAAATTACTGGAAAACAACACTTTTTATTAATTTTCTCTTTTCAAAAGATGGCACCATCAAGCCTGCTCGAGGCCAGCCAGAGGCAATTTTAAATATTTTCGTTTCGAGCCTAAAGAAAGCGCCCTAAAATGGCTTAAAACTGCGCCAACCCCCTCAGATTCCCATTTTACATTTTTTTTTTTTATTAGTTGATAGCTTTGTTTAGATTAAACCTAATGCTTCCACCCCAGGCCATCAAAGAGTAGTGTGGCTAGACCCTTACAACGAATTTTACCCTTGTTTCCTAGACCAACCTATACTTGAAGGAATTTTATAATCATGCTCTTTGGAACGCTCCTGCACCACTCATGGAATGCAATGAAAAGAAAATACAATTGGCAGCTACTTCTAGTTATTATTTATGCAATGTGAAGTAATTGAATAAGAGTTGCACATAGGTTGACTTTCAAAAACATTAGATTGTAATTGAAATTTTGTCATCTATAAACATCTACTTATATTAGCTATGCAATGTGAAATAATTCTTTGAGTTTTAAAGATGTGCAATGTTTGATGTAATCACTATCCTTTGAAATATCTTGAAGTCACTATCCTTTATGCCCTCTTATGTTTGCACAACTAAAACCAAAGAATATTGTCCTTATAATCATGATTGTTAAATTTTTCAAACTCCAAACTCTGCTCTACTATAGCCATAATGACTTTGTATTTTCTCTTAACACTTTGTTGTTAAAGACTGCCCTTTAGAGTTGATTGTTGTTTTGTATTTGATTTGATTATATCCTTCCTTTGTATTTGAAAGCACTTGTTTTAGGCTCTTATCCATACCAGCAAGGAAGTGAACTATTTGATAAGATGCTTTGGTAGACATGTATGGAAAATGTGGTAGCATATAAAAGGTAGTGAGTTGTTTGAAAAAATGCCTCAAAGAAATGTGGTCTCATGGTGATGTCCATCACCATTAGACTACATTTATTTGAGCCATTTTTTCAAATAGCTCACTTCCTTCTTTCATAAAATACTTTGGTAGACAAGTATGGAAAATGCGGTAGCATA